>CM065054.1:19949888-20179888 GCA_032883995.1 Coronaproctus castanopsis
ATAATATATGTTTACATTTAGCTTCGTTAATTGCTATTTTCCAAATGCTGAACCAGTCAGCGGTCTGGTCTAGGGCAACTTGAAGATGCCCAGTGGACGTACTAGGACACTCGTGTGAAGCTAGTATTACCGTATTATCAGCCAAGGTTATATTTTGGAATATCTCTCGTAAATACGGAGTATAGGAGTGGCCCCAGGTACTCCAGTCTGAATTTTATGGGGAGATGACTGACAATTATTAATTATCACTTGAAAATATCGATTCTCCAAGTATGATTTCAAAATATTATAATATTCCGTTGACAAGATTTTTTTGCATTTATAGAGCAGGCCTGGATTCCAAACCCTATCAAAGGCTTGTTTCACATCGAGAAATACAGCGGAGCAAACCTTTTTTTCTTCAAGACACTGTTCAATTTGGCTTACAACTCGATGAAACTGCTGTACAGTCGAGTGTCCAATGCGGAATCCGAATTAATGATTCGCCCTCTCTTGATCAATAATCTTCTGGAGCCTTTTTTGTATTAATTTTTCAAAGACTTTGGAAAACACTGGAAGGAGAGAGATGGGTCGATAAGATGTAATATCTTCTGGAGGTTTACCTGGTTTTAATATCATTTTAACGTTAGCAAATTTCCATAGTATCGGAACATACTGAAGTCTTAGCATTGCATTATACACGTATGTCAGGAATACTAGAGATTTTTTTGGAAGTTGCTTAAAAATGTTTGTAGTAATTAGATCATACCCCGGTGCTTTTTTATTATTCGGTTTTTCTATTATGGCTTCTGGCTTCATTGGAGAAAATATCTGTCTATGCATGGTTGCTGAGGAATGTTTGAGATAATCATGAACTTTAGTTTCAAGATGTGACGTAATGTTATGCGACTGGAAAGTGTCTGCCAGATGAGTAGCGAATATTTATGTTTTGATTTCGTCGTCTATTGCCCAATTTCCGTCATGCGTTTTGATTGGATCGTTTCTAGATTTTGGGCGATTCATACATTTAGTTGTTTTCCATAAGTTGTAGTTGTAATCCTTAGAACTAGATAATTTAGTTACATAATCGGTAAATGAATCATTTTTAAATTTTTGTAACAGCATCTTGAGCTTTATCATTTGATTATTTAGTTGAGTTTTGTCTTCTGGGCATCTAGTAATCATCCATCGTTTACGCAGTTGCCTTTCAATAGCTACTTGTTTACGAACAAAGTCAAGATAAATTATAGTTTGACTGACTTTGATGTTTAGCGGCAGAGTACTTGAATAAGCAGCATTTATAATATGGTTGGTAAATAAATTTGTGGCGTCATCGATACTAAATTTTGTTTTTAGTGAAATAGTTAGATCGACTGAGCCATCTAATAGCTGTTTAAACTTGTTCCAATCAGTAAACCTATTGTTTTTTTTTTGTTTTTTTTTTTTTGGTTCCTCAATCCGCACTTATACGGTGGGTCAAATGTATTAAGTAATTTGTGTTTATAAGGGTGCAGGAAACTAGTGTTCTTAATGGATAACTGTGTGTAAGTGTTGAGTAGCTGAAAAAAAAGAAAACATTCAGTATAATACAAAATATAAATAGGAGTGTGTGGTAGTTTCCGGCAATGCGTAACTTAAAAATAGGATGGAATAAGGGATGAGAAACATAGTCCCTTAGACCATCAAGAATGTGTGTAAAATGAGTTTTAATATGTGTGTAAATATAAAAATGAATGTGTACAAACAAAATATATATACATACACGTGCACATATATATACATACACATACAATTTAAGATAGTGATTAAAAAAAAAAAGTAATATTGCTAAGATAAAGATCGAGCCAAAGAAAAATAAGTAAAAGGTTACGTCTAAATATCGTAAAGAAGAAAAAAAAATATATTATCAAAATTAAATTTATTATATAACAATCAATTACGAACATGTTAACTATTAAATAAGGAACGTGTATTTAATTATAAAAAGTAAATATATATATATATATATATATACATATTATATATATATATATAAATTATAAGAAAAACAATTGTAGACAATATTATTATTAACGTTGCATGCAACCGTATTACAAAATGGATGGAGGCAATAATCATGAGAGAAAAAAAAAGAAAGAAAAAAATATGCGGATTCACGGTTGAATTAGAACATTAAAAACGGGAGAAAAGGTTGCTAAAAATTTTACCTACCAGTTTTAAATTTTCTTAGCGTAGACAACTCCATATATGACAGAAGACCGGCATGGTTATGTTTAGAAAATATAAGAGGCTGTCCTCTATGTATTTTAAATTTATTTCTAAGATCATCAAACAGAGGACAAACATTAAATGCTCAATATCATCTACAATACCAAAGGAGTCCTCGCTGGAACAGCAAAAGGTACACCGAGAACTGGAGGCAAGATGGAACCTATGCAGATATGAACCAAATTTACCATGGCCAGAGAGCACCTGAGCATTTTAAAAGTTAATATTAATATTTTTAAGTTTACAACGCTCCAAAACCTTTGGGAAAAATACAAAGGTTTTCCTTCCAGTCGAGCAACTGTCCCACCTAGCTTACCAAATATCAATAAGTGAGGATTGACTTATATTTTTCTAGGATAGAAACACTAGAAAATGATTCCAAGATATGCGGATCAATATTAAGGAACTGGAAATTCTTGACACAAGCAACGTCTCTAACAACTCTAAATTCTGGGATGATAGAGGTGCCAATGACAAAAAGATCTAGTGTCATGATATATTAGATATAACATTAGCAGCAGAGGTGGGACCGGTTCGGTATAGACATGAAATACTAAGAAGAAACTTCCTGTTGCACTTGATAAGAGAACATAAAACTTTTTTATTAATATAAATAAGAGAGCCATATGCATAACGTGACTGTATCAGCCCGTTATACAAAATGACCCTCTCCCTATATTTAAACCCAAAAGTATTAGGCTGCAATCTTTTGAGCTTAAAGAATATGGAGTCGCATTTCCTGTGGATATACTCAATATGTGAAATAAAAGATAACTTGTGATCTAATATTAGACCAAGATATTTAAGACGATTTGTATGGTTAATTGGCTGACTTGAGATTAACTTTAAATTTTTAACAGAATGTACAATTCTCTGATCACCAAAAACAATAAAATTGCACTTGGGTACAGAAAAAGACAAACCTAAATCACTAATTATATTTTCTAAGAACTTGCAAACGATTTTCAAATTCAAATTAAGATCATAATGCTTGTCGACCTTAGCTATCAAACAAAGATCATCTGCATAAGAACCCAGTTCAAATTCCTTACAAGTAAAGGACAAAAACTGTTCCAATTTAAGATGAACTCCGGAATACAAAATATTCCACAGTGTGAGTCCTAGGACAGAGCCCTGGGGCACCCCACACACCAGTCTTCTGCAACCAACAGAGCTACCAACTGCTAATGAAGTATATCTATTAGCAAAATAATTAATAATAGTATTTACAATGAAGGGATTAAAATTAAATTCTTTTAAAACGTCAATAATTGAGGACTATCTGCAGCTATCAAAAGTTCCCATAATATCGAAGGAAATGACAACTGCAGACGAGCCAGACTCCAATGAGTGCTTTACTCTAGAAACCAGCTTATAGAGAGCATTCTCTGTGGAGAGACCTCTCCGGAACCCAAACTGATGACAGTGAAAAACACACTTATTGCCAGCTTCCTTTAACATGTACTCGTTGATTACCTTTTCAAAAACCTTGCCAATAGAATTTAATAAAGATATAATATCCACTAAGAGTACAAGGGTCTTTACCAACCTTAGATAAAATTTTTATATTGGCCAGTTTCCAACAATCTGGGAAAAGTTGAAAACTTTTTTTACAACTTTATTATTAATTCTGTCCGAAGAAGCAGCTTTATTATTGTCAAAGCCCTTAACAATATTTGTAACCTGATCACAAGTAACTGAGAGAACAACTGAACCTAGAGTTGAAAGAGTAATGAGTTGTTCATCCTGTAATCGTGGAAAGAAATGATCAAGGAAAGCGCTAGACTTATCCTTATCATTAGAAAAAGTCGAATTTCCTACAATAATATCTGAAATCACAATAGGCTTATTTTTATTAAAAATATATTTGTAGAGGTGACAAAATTCCTCCAAGAATCTAATTTAGATTTAGTAATTAGTTTTTTATACTCCAACGTTAATGCTCTAAGAGTAGAGTTATAAATAAATAAGTATACAATGTTTTTACATTTACTTTTTCTTTTCCTAACAGAATTAATCCTTTCCTTCGGTAATTGAAGTTTAGGATTCCACCAATCAACTCTAGGAACAGTAAATTCAGACTGTGACAGGCTAACAATTCTAGATAGATAAACATTAAACGTAGAAACTGAGGTATTTAAGCTATGAACATCAACAGACCTATAAATCTCATCATGTACGGAGCCAATATATTTTTTATTAATATTATCAATAAAGTTTTTCCAGTCTAAAGCCAAAGTGCTTTTCAAAGGAGCAGGTAAATCGAGAGATAGGATAGAGCAGATATTTTTGTGAGGGGTAAGTTCAAAATCGTTCAGTGAGAAAGTAACCAAAGACTGTACTCTGCTATGAACAATGAGGTAGTCAATGATGCTCTCTCCATTATAATTAGAAAAAGTTGATTTTTTGCTGTTCATGATTACCAAATCATTGAAATGCAAAAATTCAGTAAACATTAAAGAATTTTGTGTAGAAGTCTGCTTATATTCCATGAAAGGCAACCTTATATTAAAGTCAACTTATGCTGAATGTTATCTTTAACAATAAAGGCTATCCTATTGTTAAAGTAAGGAATATATGGACGTTGAACAGAGAGAGCATCATGATAAACATAGGGTTCTGCAATAACACCTACGTCAGCACAACTGTTCCAAAGAGACCTGAAAAAAAGAAGCTGACAAGCATAGGAGTTATCAACATTCAAGTATGTAAGTTAAACCTCAAAGTCAATTTTTGACCTTAGGTCCTCAACAACCTATTGATTAGTGTAGGTTTTGTTTCCTTTATCCGAACCTGGTCACACTAATCGTTAATATGACAATTGAATGGTCCGAAGATAACGAAGGGTTTTCATCAATGACTTTAAAATAAGTTTCTGAAATACCTTTTATAATAAAAAAAAATCTAAGAGATCAGGAATCTTATTTTTGTCCGTAGCTGCAATGTTCCGTATCAATAGCAAATTTTAAGTTGTTTCCTCTAGGAGTAATTAACCTAGAGCCCAATGCGTATGCTTCGCATTAAAGTCACCTCCAATAAGAAATCGCTTACCTATTTTTTTCATAAAATCTCTGAACTGAAAGCTCATGTTTTGGAGGTACACTGCTGCCAAAATTAAATATTTTGTGACAATTTTACAGTAATGCAAGTAGCCTGGAGATAATCTTTACTTACTGAAACCAGGCGTATTATTATGAGGAATGCAGCTTTTAATAATTATCACTGTTCCAGCGTGCGCTTTATTGTCAGGATGTGATGTCCAGTATATATTATAATTTAAAAAGCTCCTATTTATGAAATGGGCTTCTGATATTAACATAATATAGTTTGATTGTAGGTAAAATTCGACTTTGAGTCGGTGATTTAGTCATCCATACGCATCAAGACGATTTTGTAGTATCTGTTTTGGACTGGGCCTGTAGAATCCTTCATTTTTTGTTTATTAACGATGACATGATATTAGAAAGTATGTTGTTTAACATTCGAGTTTGTTGTTGCATCATTTCTTTAAATAATTCTTTAATATCATCTAGGAATAGTCTTAATGTCTTCTTGATATCATTGTCCTAGTCAGTAGTATTAAAGATACCTGTAGCAGTTATTTGAGCGTAAGTTTTATTTTTTTGTTTATAGTTGGAATTAGGTTCTCGAGGTTTTTGAATTTATTGGTTGTATTTGATTCAATTTTATTCGATCTGTTTATCTAAACTTCTTGAAACTTTCTTTCGTATGCGCATTTTATGTTGATACATGTGCTTAATCTTCTTATCTACACCGTCTCCGATCGGAATTTGGCGCGATTAGTATTACCATTTTCACTTTTGTACATGGCTGTATTTTCTTAATTCCACTCGTATACATCGACACAATCGTTGGAGTTCCGCGCCCCCCACTGATGTTTCCTTCCGTCTACGCTTCTTTTGCCGACAATTTTTGCGTGTAGTACCAATCGTAAAGGATCATATTTTTCATTTTTCGATGGATATGATCATAGTAACTTAGTGTGAATTCTCGAATGGTCCATGATAATTTAATTTTCTTTTGACATCTTGTTTAAGACTTCTTGATTCGTTATTCTGTCTGTTAGCCGAATTGTTAACATTCGTCGATATAAATATTTCCTTTTCTAATGCAACTGTAAATGTCCAACTTTCAACTATGTACAATAAGATTGTAAATACGTAAATTCTAACTAACCTCATGCTCAAATGCAGACTTATTTCTTGTAAATAACTTCTTCATGAAGATAAAAATTGACCTAGCTTTTTCTATTCTAGTTCTGATTTTCATATTCTGAAGTGCCCAGATATTGAACTTTTGCTAGCCTTTCGATTTAATTTGAACTAATGTAAATACCGCCTGCAAATATATTCGTACCTCGCCTATGTTTATCAACCAACATTCATTTTGTTCTAGCTGCAATCCAACTCGTAACTGAGATTAACTTATCCGCGTAAGTATGTAAATCAGAAGGACTGTCTGACATCAATACTGTATCGTCCGCACAGCTGATATTGGATGTTCATTTTTCTCCAACCGTGATTCGTGCTTAAGTATACATGTAATTTAATCACGAGTGAATGAAGTAACATCTCGAGCTGATTACTTAGACGATGTATGTTTTTTCGGTTACAAGTATGAAGTAAGATAGTTGAGCGTATACAAGGAAAATGTATTTTGTCGCGATATAACGGTTTAGTCTTGTATAATTTGTAATGTGTAAATTCGTTGATGCCATCTATGTTATCGAGCGAATTTTCGAGAAGGAACTAGAATTTACGACTAACGATTAATCTTGCAGATTTCGAATAGTCGTACTTTTGTCGCGAGTCACATCTCCCCTATTGAATGTTCGTTCGCTGTTAAACCAGTTTGCCTCGTGGGAATGAAAAAGAAATAGACATACGAAAAATGACGAACTGCTATAGAAACCATTTTATCTTTACATATATGTTAAATACTTATAGAAAAAATGACGATGATGAAACATCAACGTTACTCAAAGCAGTGTATTAGCGGTCTAACAGATATATACGATTTCGATTTTGTAAGTTCTTTATCAACGCGATGTTCTATATTTTAATCAGATACATACAACTGAAGATTTTCGATTGGATAGATCGTGAGTTCAAGTTTGAATTATTTCTCTTATTGTTAGATAGAACCCTATATTTTGAATATAAATATAATTATCTTTATTTGATTACATGTCGAATTCTTGTTCTTATAATTGTATAGCGCACCGAACGTTCTTTTAAATCATGCGACGAACTTTGCCCGGCAGACATTCCGGTATCGGCTATTGAACAAGAGCAACCTTCAGCAACATCAGCGCCTTCAAATGTGGCGTATGTAGCAAGGAGTGTGCTACGGGAATCAGGCTACGTAGTCAGCTCAGGATGCAACAATATAGCGGAGGGTACTTTATACAGGCACAACGAGTTGACAAATAATGATGATGACGAATATATATATATATATATATATATATATATATATATATATATATATATATAAAATGGTTATGTAGTTGCGGAAATAATCTACATGTGACACAGGCGTATAAAATATTATTAGAAGTAATAAGCTGTGTAATTTTTGTGTAAAGCATACGTCCATATATATATATATATATATATATTGTTTTTCCGCTTCATTTGCTAATTTACAACTAGCTCTATAGGCTATTAAAGAAATTTAATGTCTTAGTGTAAGAAAATTATAAAAAAATAAAAATCCTGTCCAGTGACAGGGTCTCATATACTGAATGCGTACTTTATACTGTGAATTTTGTACTCTTTAATTAAACGAATGTGCGCAGGGTTGTCTAACAGTGTAACTGTCATATTATTCGGATGTGACTTCAGTCTTGCAGCATGTCTTTTTGCTGTTTGTATAATTTCATCCTTTATGTAATTTATCTTCACGCCTGTGTGGAGAGTTCGATTCATCGCATACCATAGCGCATTTGCTACTGGTAATGTTTGAAAATCGCTATGTCACTCTTTTTCGAACAGTCTCACAGCTGATACCCATTTGCAGAGCAGCAGCTTATTTTCAACTGTTAGTTCTGACTTTCTCGCTAAAATTCAGTACATCTGTTTAATTTTGATACGTATTTCAGTGTGCTTTGTTTATGTTTCTTCCGCGTTAACCATTTATCCAAGTATATTCTCAAAAACCTGACTTTGTCTTGAAATGGGATAATATTACCGTTCAATATTACATTACTATCGTTTAATCTTTGATTAGTAAAAATTGTCTATATCGATTTGTTTTCATTTACTCTGATACGCCATGTCATAAACCAGTCCGATAATTTGTCAATCGTAGACGACACGTATTTTGTCATTATTGGGCACTCAACGTCCATATATGTGTATATTGTTTATTAATCAAATAAAATTTTTAATTATATATATATATATATATATATATATATATATATATATATATATATATATATATATAATAAGCGGTCAAGTAATTTTTCCACTTCAATTTTTTCACTAGACCTAAACTTATTTTACGTAAGCGCTTGGTAATTTTTACAAGGATTTCGTAATTTTTTTTTTTTAATTAATTACAAATTTTTATTTCTCGTTAAAACCGAAAACACTTGTTGAATAAGAATGAGCGTTATTTAGGTTTACGAATAAACAAACTTAAATGTATATTTATAAAAGAACAATGTCGTTTTTGATTTTAGTTTTTAGCTTGAACAAATGAAAACATCGTGCACAAATGACATGCTTTCTTTCTGAAACTAGTGTGAACTTTAACATAGCGTTTCGTTCAAGCTTGTACATTCATATTTAAACGTAACGCAGCTATCATCGGCTGAACACTGTAATGAGTTTCGATTATTCGCTTATATTTAGTGATTTGTGCAGTTATTACTTACGTTTTAAAAATATGGAGGTATATAATTTAGTGATTTGTGCAGTTATTACTTACGTTTTAAAAATATGGAGGTATATAATTTAGTGATTTGTGCAGTTATTACTTACGTTTTAAAAATATGGGGGTATATAATTTAGTGATTTGTGCAGTTATTACTTACGTTTTAAAAATATGGAGGTATAAAGTCGGATTCGAATTTCGATCTGAAAATTTTCGTATGTTCCAGTTTGTGCTGTTAGTAGTGTGCTTTATTTCTGTTGCCGAGATATTTAAAAAAAAAAATCTGCCATTGCAACTTAAATCCAAAATTTTTGCTAGCGTTTTCTTCGAATTGTTCTTAATTTTATATCGTTACCGTTTGTTTTGAGATATAAAGAAACTAAACTTTATTCGTTAGGTCCATTTTTAAAAATCAAAATTTTTCCTTCACTTGACTTGACTCCTTTAACGTGACGCGTACGGCTACACGCCTATAGGCACGGTTACGATCGAATAATACTGTTTCGTACATGTATCCCAGCACGGAACAACCAATTTTGTCTGGTCTTAATGTTTCTTTAAAGCTTGGTGGAAACTGAAACTCAGATGTGTCGGTTGATATACTTGACACACTCGAGCAGAAGGTGCTCAACAGTTATTGTCGCGCCATTACAAGAGCAGCGTGGAGTATTTTCTCTCTCCTTATTAGATGACCGTGCGTTAGAAGTGTATGTCCGATGAAACTTCGGTGATATTTATGTTAATTTGCGACTTGTTCCAGTTTCTCGAGATATTTGGATAATAATTTTAGAAGATGCATGTTCGAACATTTGTCTAGAATTTTAAAATAAAAATATTAGCGCCGTTTGTGATGTTACTCACATTTTCAATTTTACACAAGTTTTCTGACATACGCTTGTTTCCGCATTATTACATGTCGTACCGAATTTTAAGGACTAAAGACATTCTTTGTGTATTGCAGAAAAGAACATTGGATGGTTTTTCGATATTTTCGTCGTTTTATAGAGATATGCTTATGTCAGCGAATTATCGATTGTAACATGTATTGTGACGTTTATTCCATTCGAATAAATTTCATCTTTCCCTTTCGTCTTAAATAGTATAATTTTTGCTTCTACGTTTAGGAATTATTGAACGTCGATGATACAACATTTTTTCATCAATCGAAGTTTGCCGTTCATCCTTACAATCTTCAACGAATGGTACATCTCAGGGTTCGGTGTTGAGCCCACTACTATTCAATATCGCCATTAATGATGTGGTAGTCAACCCCTCAGTACAATATACGCCGACGATCTCACGATCTTTGTGAGCTGCAGAACCACATCGGCTAATGAATGCATCCTTCAAGAATGTAAAAACCGATTAGCCACCTGATGTTCAAACAACGTTTTATCCCTCCTTCTCAGGTAGCAAATCTGTTACAGTGCACTTTTGCCGTGTTCGTAAATGTCAACATAAAATGCGCATCTTTCTTCAAGATAAGACACTTCCTAGTGAGTCGACAGTCCGCTATCTTAAATTGATTATAGACTCAAAACTGACATGGAAGACCCGTGCAAACTACGTTGAAGAAACCTGTTGCTGAAAAATGGAGATTCTGAAGAAATTACCACATACTGTCTACTATGCTGATCGAATCTCCTTGCTACGAATTTACCGTTGTTTGATCCGATCAAGAAGCGATTATGAAGCTGTAATATATTATTTAGTTTTGTTCATCCATCCTCAAAACCATCAATGTTATCCATAATTCTACCTTACGTTTGGCGACTGGAGTATTTCGCACCATAAAGATCGATAGCCTACAATCCGAGTTATCAGAATAGTCACCTTATTACCGTCGTTGGTTTCTGTTAGCAAAAAATCGGTCATTTATTTTCTAACAATTTTTAAGCGTTGCTCTATATTTCGAATTTATAACAAATTACCGTTCAACGAATTTAAAATATTAAAGATATTTAGAATAAATATAAGAGTAAGTTATTTAAATTGTAAATATTTGAAAATATTAAATAATAGCAGTTAAAGCAAAATGTGGTGCATTTATCTAGACATGCGTAAACTAGAAGTTACCCACGACTTCGACTGTGTAATTATTTTTTAAAATGTCATATCGCTGTCTCTTTCTTTTAACAAATTTGTATGTCCATTATTTCGGCCACGCCCTTAACGCAATGTAGTATACATATAACCTATATATACCTATATATATATCCGTCCGTTATTTCGACCACGCCCCTAACGTAATATTGTATACGATATATCTATATATATATATATATATACACATGTCCGTGAAAAATTTTAAATTATTGTAATATCTACTCTATTTATCATCTCCAATGTGAAACAAAGCTTAGAACCAATCCGATAGTATAGGCTATAAGCTGTGCATATTTTGAGTAATAGTTAAAAAACGATTATTGATTCAACAATTTTTCAACCTGTTTCTTAAAAGTGTACCAGAAGTAAATAGACTATGGAAAATAAATATTTTTCTCAAGGACTGCTTCTTTATTAGAAGACCCCACAGCGTACAAATGAAGTCCTTAATAGTTTCCAATTGGATTTTCGTCCGAATTGAGTACCATCAATTTTTCGAACGAATTTTTAATTTAAATACATGCACTGCATTAGCATTGTGAAATGTTGAAAAAACATTCGATACTACTTGGCATGATAGAATTCTGTATCCATTATCTGATCTATATACTAAAATTCTATCCATTAAAAGGTATTCTCTTCTACAAGTGGAAAATTAAACTAAACGACAGTAAAAACTGAACTGCTATTTAAAATCAGTGAATGTTTGCTTAACTTTAGATTGTAATTCTACGACTAATTTTCTAAAAATTGTTTAATCTTTTTCCACCGTCTAAATAAAAACACAAATGCAAACTTTGTAATAAAGAATTCACTTATAGATGTCGTGATTTCATTGTAATCCTTCCGACATGTGATTTACGTTTTCTGCACGATGTACTCGCATCAACATCCAACAAAATGTACAATAATTGATAATGCCGTCCATATAGAAAAACATATTTTTACTACTGAAATTATTTTCTTCAGAGAGCATTACTCCAATATAGATGCAAAATTAAGCGATATAGTAGACAAATATCGTTATACAGCAAACTTCTTCATTTACACTAGCAACTTCAGGGAATCCAAATTCAAAAACGTGTCAGCCATGCTCGATCATCGTCTTTTGTAGATAGCCAATTTTTTATATATACTTTCGTTCAATGAGTAATACGTGATAATTGTAATATTTGAATCATTCCATTTTCGTATTTTACACGATGTTTTCTAAAATCAGTATTTATTTCATAAAACAGAAGTTACAACACGATATTATTATTATTAAATTAAATTAACGTGTCGTGTGCAGCAGCTAAGGCTAGAAGCACGGTAAGAAAAAAGGATTAGATTGAGGAATGGAGACCGATCCGGTAAAGTTAAGATCTTCGTGAAGTGCAAGATTAGTTACATACCATGGAGCACTAGCAATGTTTCGGAGGATTTTGTTCTGCATTCGCTGTAGAATAGCAATATTGTTTTTTTTTTTTTTGGCGCAACCCCATAATTGACAACCGTATAGCTAAATTGGCTTCGAGACCTGGTTGTATAATAACAGTTTGTTTTCGATCGATAATTCTGATCTTTTACCTAACAGCCAAAACATGTTTCCATTTGATATTGAGTTCATTACGTTTTTTAATTATATGTTTACTCCATGTTGATCTAAGTTTATCCCGAGATATTTTACTCTTTTTTCCCATTTATGGTTATGGGTCTTGTTGAAGCAGTTCTTCTGTTGGTAAATATTACCCGAGCTGATTTATCCTCATTAATATTAATTTTCCACATTTTAAACCTTGTTGCTATTTCTTCAACTTCTGGTTGCGGGTTTGTACATCCGTCTACAGAGGAACTATCTACACATAGGATAGTTGTATCATCAGCAAACGTTGCCACTTCAACATTTGCAGGAGTGGAATGAGGTACACCTGATCTTACTGGATAAATATGAGATTCTTTTTCACCATACTTAACGCAAAAGTATCTTTCTTCCAGATAAGATTGTGCAGTTTTGACAATTGATAAGGGGAAATAGTTTGATTTTCTGTACTAGTCCTTCATGACACTGTCAAAAGCTTGGCGTATATCTAAAAATATCGCATTACAAACTTTTCTTTCTTCCATGGATTTTTCAATCATATTAACTACCCGATGAACTTACTCGACGGAGCTATGTTTTTTTTTTTTTTAAACCCGAATTGATGATCCGGTGTTAGTTTTTTATACTCCGTAAGTGGTAATATTCATTTTATAATTAGTTTTTCATAAAAATTTAGTGCAAAACAAAACAATTTGAAATAATCATAATTTTGATAATCTAAATACCAAATTAGAACAACAAAAGATATTGTTTAATAAAAAAGGGGACACAATTAATCATACGAAAAGAAAAGTTGAAAAAAATAAGTCGCAGAGTATTGAAGAATTTGTAAAACTAAATAAAGTAAAAACTAGCAACAAAAATTAGGCGTCAAAGATTACGCTGATAAAAAAAATCTGGATGATAATGGTAAAGAACAAAATTAAATAATTGTAAATAAATAGCAAATTAAAGCTAAGTAATAATTTTTCGTTCTGCCATGCGTTTTGGTTTTAAAATTGTTTTTTAATCAATTTATAGTGTTTTACACGCTTCATTGTGTTTGCGTTTAAGTTGACAAGGAAAACAGGTGATATTTTTACTAATAATACATTATAAACAACTATTTAATTTTCAAAAAATGATTCGATTTTATTATTTGTATTTTTAAATAATTTTTCATTAAAATAATTTCTAATTTACATTAATAATTGAAGGATCGCTAGAAGGGAAAAAAACAAGAATTGTATTAAACAGATACAAAAAGATATAAAAGCAACATGTTTTTTTTTTATTATTATTTCTACGTTGTACCGATAATTATATGCCACAACCAACGGTGATGAATAGAAGAAGTAGGAAAGATAAGGAAGAGGCAAGGAAGGAAGGGAAAAGGAAGAAATATATACGACTAATATCCCCAGTGAGATAAGTTAGATCGAGGATGAAGTTAAAAAAAAGTACAACGAGTCTATTGCATTTAAAATAAATTAAGTTGATACATAAGTAGTACTATTTGGTAAAAAAAAAAAAATTAACTATTTGTTCAAAGGATCGGCAAGGCATCACGACGTCATTTCCGCTTCTTGAATCGCTTGGGAGGGTTGTCCGGTAGACTAAGCGTATACATTCGATTGATACTTAAATTTGAACTAAACTGTAGTTTATTGAAAAATTTTTGATTCTGCTGTACATACACATTGCGGACATACGGTATTTGTAAATCGGAATGAAGCGACAGGTTTGAGACATACCTCGGAGCAGATGGGATGGTACGCAATATCTTCGACTGTTGTTGCTGAATACGTAGATTACTTTTACTTGTGCTTCCGTATAATTCTATACCATATTTCCAAATTGGCCCCACGACTAAGAGATAAATATTTCTTTTAAATTTTAAGTTTAATGGTGATTTTTCAGATAATAATGGATACAGCAGTCTAGTACGCGCTATTATATTTTTCTTAGTTTGAACTACATGGGGAAAAATGATCCTTATATGTCTTAGTTTAGTTATTTACCTCTCTATTTTATAACTCATTTTTTAGCGTTAGCGTTTAGTTGATTTTAATTTGTATGTACAATGAGTAGTAATGGCTTTATAACCTAAACTCAATTTTGTGTGACAATAAAGAATATAACTACATGAAAACGCCACGTCAGTTGTCTATCCATGTACATGCCAAGGTATTTGACCGAGTCCGTCTGCCGTATTACAGTATCGTGCAATTTTAATCTAGGACATGTAACTTGTTTTGTAGTAAACGTAATGTGTTGGCTTTTCATCGGGTTGAATGTTATACGCCAGTTTTGTGCCCATTTCACTATTCTATCTATATGATTCTGTACCGCTAGGCTAGCATAATGCGGATTACTATTAGCAGCAAGGATGGCTATGTCATCGGCAAATGTTGGCAGAACCGTTTGATTCGATGTGGGTATGTCGGCAGTGTAGATTGAGTAAAGCATGCTATGGTAACATGAAGAAAATGGCGATTTCGAGAGAATTCTGAAAGATAACTTAGCTGTCCACCAATCTTAATATAAGATTGAGGAATGAATGATGATTATTCATTATTACTTTACAAATGTTTTGTTCTTACTACGTTTAAAAATTGAAAGATCAGACACGCATCAAATAAATTAATATTTTTTTGTTATCAAAAACTTGTAAGTTAAGATAATTAAATTTAAAACAAATAACATTTAACGTATAAACAGGTATTTACATTAAAATTTTATTTATATTCATTGAAAATGATTAATTATTTATAATTAGTACATTACATTTCGACACTATATACGAGGAAAACAATGAATTGAATATATCTGTTATATTATGTGAAACAAATATGACTTAAAAATTAATTAATTAATCGATTTTTAAAAATCGATATGACTAATTAGTCGATTATTCCCATGAAAAATATACAATAAAATGAAATTTCGTCCATTAACTTGAAAAATATGGATCGAAGTAACCGTGTTTATTACATTTAACTGCTAATACAAAACATTAACGATGAACGCGTCCAAAATTATTTGTGTAACTTTTAATGTGTAATAAATGTATATACAATACAATATGTTTTTTATATAATTATACATATTTTTAGGTCCGTTGGGAAGTGTAACATATATATAATAAAATTATGAGCCGAAACGGGAATTTGAAAATCTATATACAAAAAAAAATTAAATAAGAATAAAATTTGTTTGTCCGCAATTCTTTATCAAGAAACTATGTATTACAAACTGTTTCTTTGCACATATTTACAAAATATATTAGATCATAGTGAGCGATGTATTTTATTACATCTCTACAAATGAATTATATTATTGTAATTGCAATAGACTAAAAAAAAAAAACTAATACAAGAAAAACATTGGAAATCTCAAATTCAAAAATGTGTTTTCCGACTATAATTGTTGAATAGGAAAATGTACATGGAAAAATTTTATATATTCGAAATAGATTTCTGAAGTTCATATTATGGATAGTAGAGGTGAAATTCATTTTTCAATGACTTATAAACATTTAATAAACATATCTTTAAATTCGTTTTAAACGTTTCATTTGCGTAGTGAATTAATATGCCAAATTGATTTATGTTAAACTACATTACACGACCCGGTTGGGAAGCCCACTGGTTTATAATAGTAAATAAATTATTTAATTATATTTGTTGTATAGTTTTTGTTATTTCGTTATTATTACATTTGAATAACTTAAATATGATGTAAGTACTAAAATAAGTTTAATTAAATACTGTTAGTAATTTATAGCACCCATTCCCTTGGAATCGTATTGCTAATGTACTTCAAATTATAAAAACAAAAAAATATTTTGAAGTATTTAGTATAAACATAATATACGGATTACTTCTAATCTGTATGCTTTTATCTATCTGATAACGTATGTAACAACAAAATTATCTAACATACTAAGAAAAATTATAAATAACAGAAGGAAAATAGCTTTAAAAGTTGCACCACTATTAGTATTTTTTTTTTTACAAACAAAAATAAAATTCTGCATTGTAAGTAAAAATTTTAAAGAGAATTGTTGATGTATCAATTCATTTTTGGCATTGCTAATTGCTTATCCAGCTCTGGCACATGTTACCTACAAAAAATAAAAATACACCTCCATGACAGACTCAAACAATAAAATTTTCTAGCTTTACACATCATAATCATAGATATGAGAAACAGATATTTTAAAAGTACGATTATTACATTGACATTAGATTAAACACTGCAGAACTCGATTACTTTATCATCACAGAAAAATAGTAAAATATGTTACCTGAGCCTGTTGTTGCGCACATTCTGCAGTAGCGACTTCATGATCTGATGCTGACTTTATAACTGATACAGGAGATGGTGGTTTATGTAACTCTGGTTTCTCATGTAGGCCATATACAGCTAAAGTGATAGTATCATACCAACCTTTCAATATCAAACTGTCAGTTAGCATATCCTTAAAAACGAATGTATTAACATTATTGTGAAGTGCAATACAAGATTATAATTAAAAAATTATTATATAAATGATGAATATAATAATTACCTTAGTCTGCGTCTCTAAGTTAATACATCTGGACTCGTCAAATTCTAATTTACCCAACAATTCAAAAACATCCGCTTCAGGATCACTAACATCATGAACAAAAAACTCAACAGTGAACTTGGATAGATTAGTGGCTCTAAAGTAATTAAACATTATTTGAAAAATTAAAAAAGAAAAACATTCAACAATAAACAGCTTTTTACGACAGCGACTAGAATAAATCATTGAAAATATTATATTTAATTACCCTAATCTAATATAACCTCCAGGGAACTGATCTTTTACTTTTCCGCCCAACGGAATAATTCTGATTTCCATAATATGAACTGGTTTCTTAAATTTGATTAAATCCATATTAATTTCCTTAAATAAAAATCGAATATCTTAAACGAAACATAATATATCATACAATATATCATAAATCTAGATATGAATTATTTGTTTTTACCTTAGCGCCATCGTGCATAAATGTATCAAAGAATAACAATTCCATTTTATCCATATTAAACTTATTTAAAAATTTAAAGCAGCTTAACTGACTCGAATTAAGAATTGTTTTATGTTGGCTACACCGAACACCGCCCTATATTACCAAACAAAACAATAATTTTAACTTCCACTTCCACGTATTCTTTAAAACGTAAAATGGTCAATCAACTCCAAAGAAAAAATATACTCCTCATTGGTTCTTAAAGTTTGACCGTTAGCTTCCGGTATTAATATAATATCGGAGTTGTCAATTGTATAATTATGGAGGCATGTGTAATTTTGATCGTTAATGTATAGAAATCAAATTAAATATATTACATTTTATTATAAATCTGAATAATTTACTCCATAATATTTTATAATTTTATTATTATTTTACAAAATATTTGATGAGTTATATGTTTTGATTAGATTTTATGACTGGCAAATTAGCTTAAGAAAACCGCTTCACTTCACTGATATTAAACATGGTAGAATATTCCAGTTTTCGGTCACATTCAGTTTCTGTTAATTCCAATAATTGCTACAACAAACAAAGCAAACTTTACCCTCTTCTTAACAAAAATTTACTTCTCCGCCTTCGTAATACAATTATTATTCGTAAAATTTTCATTAAACTCGTAACTATTTATATCTCAGTAATTCGTTTTGAACTATCGTTACAAACTTAAGTCCTATTCAGTTTTCGGTTTCTAATTCAAATTATAGAAAGCTGCAAATCTTTGAAAAGCACCGTCATCTATGATTTATATTAAACGATATGCGAACCTGTAACATTTACAAAAACACTGTAAAATTACGTTCTTATTACATTTTTTACATATTTAATAAACAATCTTTTTATAGGTTGTGGTTACATTTGTCCAGAATTAAAGTTGTGTTGCGAAATCGTCGCAATTCAGACGAAATAAAAAAAAATTAACAAGTGCGTTCATAAATATATAATAACAATAATGAAATATGTAAAACTGGAATACATTTAACTTAAAAAAAAAAAACACACATCAGGCGTACCTGGTTCAAGACTAATGATATACCTTCGCGCAGTCACTGGTTACATAATTTTCGCATGAATTCGCATATATCACCGTAGACGAATTTTTAATCGGCACACTTTGCTTCTTAAAAATCCGACAAAATTTACGTCATTAATTAATGACGTAAATTACTTCATTATGCGATATAATAAATGATTTGAAAGATTACTAAAGATTAGTGTTTTTATTTTATTTTATATATAGTAGTTGAAAATGTCATAATTGTAAGTCGCTTGTCAACTATTTAGTTTTGTCTTTATCTGGTTATAAACCTAACAACATTATGTTGATTTGTATTAGCAATGTTTTTGTGGATTGAAATATAAAATTAAACTATTATATGTTATATATAGATTATGAGTTTGTGAGCTCTGCGACAAAAAATATACAATAAAACGGAATGTAGTCCGACATCAACTTGAAAAACATGGATCGAAGTAACCGTGTTTATTAAATTTAACTGCTAATACAAAACATAAATGAATGTGTCCAAAATTATTTGTGTAACTTTTAATTGTGTAATAAATGTATATAAAATACAGTATTTTTTTATATAATTGTACATATTTTTAGGTATATATAAAATACAGTATTTTTTTATATAATTGTACATATTTTTAGGTATGTTGGGAAGTGTAATATATATAATAAAGTGATGAGCTGAAAAGGGAATTTGACAACCTATATGCAAAAAAAAAAAACATTTACATAATAAAAGTTGTTTGTCAATAATTCTGAATCAAGAAACCTATGGCATAGGTACACCTATGCGTACATTTGTTAATAAATATAAAAATAACAATTATATACAATCATAATACCTGTTTTATGATCTGTTATGTACATCGTCATTTATGTTGTTTTTAAATGGTAACACAAAATGTCACTACAATGTATGTCGGTTTGCTTTTATATTCGAGCAGTATATTTATTGTTAGCGCCATTCACATATGAATGTGTTTAACAATTCCATTAACACATAGTCAGGATTCAAATTTTCACGAATTGCTAACAACCAAACTATTCATTACGGAAGTTTTTATTTGAAGCTAATGAAAATCGGAAAAATAACGAACCACGGTGTACCCAGTTATATTATTTTGTGAATCTATTAAATTACACATTCATCCAATGTTACAGAATATTCTTCCAGAAGGATATGATTACCAAATCAAAGTAAATACACTTCGTCGGATTAGGTTTTGTTTTAAAATTGTCACTGCAGAAGAGTGGAAACAATGGGTTTAAAAATTAAAAGAAAAAAATCAAGAACGTTATATTACAAAACATTCAAAAGTTCAAAATCAAGCTGTTTTATTTTCGGTAAGTAGTTCATACTATAACATTATTTTTCTGTAATTATTTAATTTGTCCCATTTGTTAACTGATTGAACGTTATTGTCTCTATACCTTGTTTATTAATTTTATATTATTTTTAATGCAGAAATATTACCGATGTATGCATAGTGCAAAAAAGTAGAAAAAACAATTTCTCAATGAAAAACACCGGTTGTAAGGCACGCTTTTTCCTACATATTATTAAAAAGTATGTGCATATAAATCAAGTATGATGTGTAGTGTACAATTACGATTTGTAAATTCTATAGTTTATGTGAAAAGAACTTAGTTTTCTGAAAAGTATATTAATTTGATTTTTTAATAGGGATGGATGACCTTCTGTCAAAAGTTAGTATGTTTTATACACGCAATCATAATGCTCGTTGTGTCGAGAGACTGAAATACAGAACGCCCAAAGAGAATGCAAAAATGGTGTTTTTTTCCTTGTTTCTGCTGGACACTTAAAAAAAGCATACTATCTTTACAAACAATCACTTCGAGAAGAATATGAAGATGATTATGCTTTCATAGCTACTGATAGTTCAGTTTTACCCAGCAAACGTGGGTTTACAATAAATGTTATGCCGAATTCCCAAAAAAATATGGGGATGGAACACGTGAGCAATTATTTTTAAATCTTAAGAATATGGTTGTCTCTGCACGCTCTTTATGAAGAGGGCTAAAGACCTATAAAATATTACTGACTACATCATCCTTTTATAACACCGAATTTCCAAAAATAATTATGTAAGATGACTCAAAGGCAGAGAGGAAGGCTTTATAGTCTACATTTCCAAATAGTATTCTCCTCCTATGTATTTTTCATATATTGCAGAATGTTTGACGTTTTATATTCAATTTTAGTTTGGAATTCCGTCGACAGAGAAGCAGATAATTTTTTGCCAATTTAAACACCTATTGTATTCGGACACAATTGAAAATTTTAAGAAAAAAAATATACTGCAGTGATAAACAAAATAATTATTTTGAAATATCCAAAATACCTAGATTGTATATACAAATATTACTACCAGAAATGGGAGTGGGCTTTAGCTTTCCGTGCAGATTTAATAACAAGAGCTCAACATACTAATAATATCTGTGAAGCAGCATTCAGGATGTTTAAAGATAGGGTTTTGAGTAAAATAAAAGTATACAACCCATAATAGTTATTTGATTTTATAGTTAAGAATTTGAATACATTATATAAAGATAAATTAACCGATATTGCAAATGGTCGGCCTCCGCAATATCTCTGTCACGAACTAAATAAATTAGATGTTTGTGCACAGGTCCAATTGGTTATACTGGAGCGTTATATAAACAATATTTTGTTTCATTGCAAAAAAATATTTCGTTTTGTACGGCATTACCCAAAACTGCAATTGACAGAAATAATCTATTGGATATTTCCCGCAAAATGAAAACTGTTTCGCTCCGTTAATTACTGAAGAAAATTCTTCAAATGAAACGCTTGTTGATGAGTGTGAAATAAATGTACATCCCATATTAATAGAGTCTCCGAATTATATTGATAGTGTAAATGTACAAACAGATACAGATAAAAAATGCATTGAATAAATTGGACAAAATGTTTAATAGTATGAGAGAACGACTTGTTAAAAATGAACCATTAATACCGGCATTTAATGTGGTGGTTCAAAATTATCACAAATATACGAAGACTGATGCGGCTCTAGAATCATGTGAGCGTACATTTGGTAGATATAATGAAATGAGACGACTAGTCGGTACCAAACAAATTAGCGTATCACTATTAGCAGTTTCACGTAGAAGCATTGCTTTCAGTAGTCGACGGTGTCTGACACAGTTTCAGAGAACACAACTACAGTTATGAATCAAAGAAAAAAATCAACACCCTACAACTTGTATAACGCTGTTTCAGAAAATGTGCTTCTCGCTAATTAGCAAAAGTTATGACACTGGTTTGGTAAATTCAGAAATGAGTACTTGGAATTTATGAGGATAATAACTTTAGTTATATATTTTTTGGGTTATATATAATATTTACCGATTATCATGGTTGTATGTTTGTAACACATATATTTTTATTTATTTATACTAATAAATAACATTGAAGAACTGAGTTATTTATAATGTATTTGTAGATCAGTTATAACGTTTATTATTGATTAAATTTACTATACATAGTTTCTCAGTTAATGCTAAAATCTGTTTTTATTCTTTTATTTTGGATATTTATTATTACTTCATTTTATGTTTTTTTACTTGTTTCTATATAATGTATCTAACAACCTTTTGTATTAGTATCTAAAGCATAAGCTTACCGTATCAGCGAACACACAGATGTTTCTGATGAGATGTTTTGTATTTTCCACTGATTCTGAAGTTATACAAATTTATTAAGACACTTATCGCCATTAAGTCAAATATATTTTTAAAATAGATGAGTGTTTTCATCATAGATCGGAGTTTACTAAAACTAATTAATTTATTACAATTTCTCGCAGCATAACCAGTATCAATTTTATCGAACAAATTTATATTTTCTTAAGACACGTTTTGAATCTCTTCTAGTTAGCATCCTTATAGACAAATATTCTGCACGAAGACACTATTGCACTATTCGTGATAGTAGACGTAATATAAGATAATATAGGATTATGATGTGAAGACAGTGATGACAAGGAAACGGGTGTAGTTATCAGATTAACATTTTTTACTAATACGAAATCAATTACGCTAGGTTTTTGATTATATTGAACCGGTAAATAAGGAGGATCTGCTGGTAATAAAATATGTAAATTATACTTGTAAGATGCATTAAGCAGAACATCACCAGCAACATTATTATTGAAACAGTTCCACGCTCTGTGTTTATAACTAAGGTTACCTATAAGGATAACTGAAGTGAATTTATGAAATAAAAATTTTATATTTTTAGGATTACGATAAACGCATATTATGTTTAAAAAAGTCGGATTAATATGCATTTCAACATCTATTGAACAAAGAGATTTTAGAAATATAAAAGGCAGTACATTGTGTTTAATCCAGTTATGTACGAGAATGGCTAACCCTTCACTACGTCTGATTTTGTCTAATCTATACGTTTGATAACCAGAAGTTGTTTCATTGTCAAGTTTAGTTTCACATATAGCAGGGATAATTACTTTATTCTCCAACAAAAAGTGAATAAATTCATTAATTTTTGGGAGAAGGGAATTCACACTCCAACCAACTACAGAAATATCATTAATTGCATTGTTTAGGGAGATTATATTTAATAATTTCTAAAAGCATTGCAAGATAATTTTAAAAACAATCATAATTTTAGTGAATCAAAATTGCTTGATATGAACAACTTCCTAATAGGGGTTCTTGACCATGATCTGTCACACGGCTGATTAGGCTGCGTCAACAAGTACTGTCGCGTGCGATATTTACACAATCGTGGAATATACGGCCAGTTGTCCTGCAAATCGCATCTGGCCATCAAAGAGGTAAACGACCGCGCACCAGCCACTACACTTTGAACAAACAGCGCCTCCATATTTTCGGCTCTAACTGCACCTCGGGTAAGCTGGACTCTATGGCGTATCTCACTTTTACAGCCGCCACTATTTTCTACTACAGAGCCTAAATATGTAAACCGGTTTACTACTTCAATTCCGTCAACTTCTCGTAGCACGGGACAGTTATTCTTTGAAGTTTTGAACGGTTGATGATCATAATTTTAGTTTTGGCCTTGTTGACGAGTAGGTCATATTCCGCACTAATTTTTATTAACCGATTTAAAATATAAGATATTTCGCCCACTTTTTTTGCACTAACGTTATATCATCTGCATACCGGAGATTATTAATGTACACTCCTCCAATTGAAATGCCTCCATCCCAGTTTAATGCACCATTTGCTGTGTCGATTTGGAGAGTTACGCGCATTAAACAGTCACTGTAGATGTTAAACAGTAGCGGTGAGAGGTTAC
Organism: Coronaproctus castanopsis; assembly: GCA_032883995.1. Taxonomy (NCBI): domain Eukaryota; kingdom Metazoa; phylum Arthropoda; class Insecta; order Hemiptera; family Monophlebidae; genus Coronaproctus; species Coronaproctus castanopsis. The sequence continues at coordinate 19,974,113 of CM065054.1, forward strand.
AACCCTAGCGAACACTTCGCTCAGCATGAAACTTATCCGAGTAAGTATCTTTATTACCGCAAACTTTTGCCGTGTTTTTTTCATATAACCGCTTGATCAGCTGCACAACATGTAATGGCGCACCCATGTCCAGTAATATCGACCACATTTTCGGCCAGTGCACGCAATCAAATGCTTTCTTGAAGTCACTGAAACAAGGCACTAAAAATTTGTTCCGAATTGGTGATTGTTTTTCCCCTCCTGGACTGAATTCGCGAGGAAAACTTCTTCCGAACTTCACAATCATTATCATTCGCGGCATGTGACAAGTTGCAATTTGCACATTTAGGTTGAATTATTAACGCATTCTCGACTTTAATGATCCAAACCACCTTTCACGCACTTGCGTGGCGTATTGCAATTTGTTGAAACATGGCCATGTAACTAGCATCTATAACATTGTAATACACCAGTTCTAACGTTTTGAGAGTATCGTAATCCTCGTTGGTAGACGTATAAATAAAATATTTATTACCACGTACTCGGATTTTGTAATCAAATTTAAGTAACGAGTTAACATATGCTGTTATCTCGGAGTAAGATTGTTTTTGAGCGGTAAGAACCACACAAGGTATTTTCAATTTATCATTCTGTTGAAATCACGCACTATAAACAATTGTTTCATCTACTTTTAAAGGAGCGTATGTGCTATTGTTATTACTAAAAATTAAATCATCTACAGGATCCTCTATAATATCAGTAATACCTTTCCTATATAGGTATATTAGAACTGCCAGACATTAAATTTATTAACAATTGTACAACAATCTCTTATTATCGTGAAAACCAAGCTAGATCAGTACTTCATTCGTATTAAAACGGAAATGTTGGTACAGATCATCGCGAAATGTGTCTGAAATCGAGAGTGAACACTAGTGAATGAATGAATACTTGAGTAATCAAATAATTTTTATTTTTGACTATTTTTCAACGCATTAAATAAAACACAATATAGTTAATTAGATCATTTTTTTTTTTTTTTTTTTATATCCCTGCTATAATCTACGCCTAGCCTGTCTAGGCTATCAGTAGATGTTATCATAGGTGATAACAATTTAGTCACTTATAGCCCCATCCATTGATGTTGTAGCTAGTTAGTGTTCACATAGCAGCTTTTCATCATAGCCTGTCATTAACTAGAGTAAATCTAGTGGTTTCGTCCGTTGTAGCCGGCGAATCTCCTCCATATTATCCAGTAGGATAATTGCTGTCCAGTTGGTATGTTTATCCAACCTATCAGCATGCTTCTTAGCTGCGTTTTTAATGACATCTTGCACATATGGTACAGCTAGATCATGTACGTCAGTATGTTAATTGCACTTTAGAATCACAATCAATGTTAAATATATACGTTACCATACAAATATTGTTATAATTAATAAAATAATAAAATTGAAACTTTTATTAGTATCAATGACAGCTAGTATTAAATGTAGTTCGCAATTTTTCAACTAGATTAAACGTTTTACTATAATCAATTCCTTTTGTTGATCATGATCTTCTGTTACTAGTTTAACTTTGTACTTCGAGATACTACTGTCTCGGTTTAATTTTACTCTATAAACCCATTGGAATGAAATTGTCTTTTCTTCTACAGATAGTTTAACTAATTATCACGTCTTCTTTTCTTTTAATGAAGCAATTTCATTGTTCATCGTATTCTTCCAAGCTATACTGTTTTCGCTTTGTATTGCAGTTTAATAAGCTTCAGGGAATTCTTCCGCTGTCATTTTTCTTCATAGTATTATCTCCGTTAACGAAGGTTGGTTACAATGAGTAAGAAACTGGTCTTGTTTCTGGCCGAATGTATTAGTTCGTTGATTGAGCATCCTGTCCAATTTTCCAAATTTTTCACCCACGGCATTTTTCTGTGTCCTTTTCGTCTACATCCTTCTAGTTTGCCTTGCATAATTAAATGTATCAACTGATACCTATTGTGTCTCACAATGTGTCCCAAATACGCTAATTTCTTTTTCTTGGTAATGGTTAATAGCTCTTTATTTTGCCCTATTATTTCCACAACTTTTCTATTCGATATACGGTCAGTCCGTGATATCTTCAGTATTCTCCTGAAAACTCACATTTCGAATAGATTTTTCATCGTTGTGCTTTTTGACGACCACGCCTCCGCTCCGTATAATAAAACCGAATATACATAACACTTAATCATCCTGTATCTTAATTTCAGACTTAAATGTTTATTACTGAACAGAGGATCTGATTTAGATAAATACTGATCTTGCCTGTTCGATTCTTATTCTAATTTCTTTATCGGGGTTAATTTCGTCATTCAACCAGCAAACGAGATATTTAAACGATTTGACAAACTTCTATTGGTTCCCCGTCTACTGTCATTAAAGTAACAAAATCTTCATATTTTGAAGTTTGAAGTATATTTCTGTTATCCAAAATTTTACTATTGTGAGTTTCATTCTAATACTTAATACACATTTACTATTTTAAATCTTTTCATAATCACATTCCGTATCTTTTTTAATAAGCTATGGTTCATTATCAGGTTCATCTTCAGGTGAATTGAAAAGGGTATTTTTATTTCATCTTCACAATCCTGAAGTACCTCGTAAAACTTACATCTCTCGATAAAATAATAGACCCTTTTGAGACATGTTGCTCATCCCCATCATATTCAACAAGATAACTCTGTAACTTTCTTATGAATTTTTTGTCTTCATCTTACTGGATTATGTACAAAATATAATGAACTGATAATCCTCAGGGGTTCAATACAAGATGTTCCCCTAAAGAATATAACTTATTTTACATTTTACTACTAAAATCAATGTAAACGATATAAAACCAACTTAATGTCATTATTGGATTACATTATTGTCATTCAGATAGGAAAAATTAATAATAATACGCATTACTAAGGTGTGTAAGCAGCCTACAAACTACAAAATATATATATTGTTTAAGATTGTTCTTACAGAAAACAATTATTTTCAATATCGATATTTCAGTTTTCATATATTTAAAAAGAAAGATTGTTAATCGTTATGAAAATATATCAGCAACGCCAAAAACCGTGATATCGCTCAAGGTAAAAATATAAACATTAAATGATCATAGGAATAATAGTACATCATTTTTTCATAGCCAAAGAAAAAAATTACGTATTTTTAAAGTTTAAATGTTACAATTAATTTCATCACAAATTTATGTTATTTACTAGATATTCGTATTAAAAATTCTAGTTTTTTATTGCTTCGACTAACAAAAAAATCATGTAGGTAAAAAAATGTACATATTTTAAAATAATCATATTGTTAAAATAAAATGTTTAATTATAAATTATAATTGTTAACATTCTAAAATATTTAAAAATTTTTGTTAATTTTTACGGTTATACCTTTATATATACATATATATGTTTTATAGATATGATATGAAATCGCGGTTGGCTAGTTCAAAATGTTCAAATTCTTATTTCCGGTTGAAGTGTTGAATGTTATTGGTTGTGTTGGTTGTTCGATCGTTATGTTTGTATTGTATATTTGCTGATGTTTTATATTTTCCGGTACCACTTTTTGTATTTTGTGATTTTATTTAAATGATTGTGGTTAGTATGCAATGGAATTATAATTTATTTCGGTTTTAAATAATATTCGTTTAGAATTAGTGTAATTGTAATAGCTTAATTGTATGTAATATACAGTTTAATTACAATGTAAATATAGCGATCTGAACGTAGATATGTTGATCTAATACTGCAATTTTTAGTAAAATATTAGTCTTATACGACAAAATTATAAAAGTGTGGATCCATTTTATTTCGTTTCAGTTTCATATTAATTTTTATAAAGTTTAGCTGATATTTGTCCATAAAATGTTATTAGTTAGCACAAGTTTAATCACTGTTCATAAAATGTTTATAAAGCGTTCGTAAATATTTGAATTACACTGAATGTTTCTGTTGAAACATTAAACATCAAATCTACTGTACGTTAAATGCGAACTAACTTTATATAAAGCGTTAATAATTTTCTGGTCATAAATAAGTTCTCAACCAATATGGTATTTTAATTGAATTAAATGAATAAAATATGAAAATATAAAGCGTTTCTTCACTAATATAATTTCTTTAAAAAAGTCTAAAGAGATATGTAAATTATTAATTTACACTCGAATCTCTATATTCTTTATTACGATTACATTTTAATGATGAATCGATGTCTTTTTTCTGTTAGAATTATGAATCACGAAGAAAACATTGGTAAATCAAGACGACCTAGAAGACAACTTCGTGGAACTCAGCCACAACCACAGGGGTCTACCTACTGAGCAAGAATCTAGACAATTTTTTAGTCAACATGGAAAAAGCCAGTCATTTAAGTCATCTACGACGGCATCTCCTCTGCCACATCCTTATAGACATGTACTACTTAGTATATTTTAATACAAAAAATATAGATTTATTATTTAAATGTATTCATTCATTAATTTGTTTATCTTATTCTTTTAGGAACGACAGTTCTCTAGAGAATTTGGCCGAAGCTTATTCTCGAAAGATGTAGAATCGTTAAGTAAATATGCGGACGTTGTTGTATCAGCGAATGGTACTTATTTAATTAAACTAGTAAATATTAGTATATTCTGTTCGTAAATTTTAGCTTTATCCACGTTTACTTATTTAAATTTCTAGTCCAAGGCGAAGAAGACAGGTTTTAATCGCGGATCATATCGACGCGGAAAGTTTTTTAATTCTAAAATTTTAGTTACGAAGCCAATCAATGTCACCTCGAAATTAGGTAGGTTTTTTATTATCAGTAATTACTATTATTATTTCAATAAATGATACAAGTATTTTAGTTTAACAATCTAATCTTGAAAACATGTTTTTTATCTATTTTTATATTTTAAATAAAAAAATATTAGCATACCTATATCACCTACTTACTCTCAATTTTTTAAATACACTATTTAACCAACTGCTATTTATGGGATGCGGCATATATATATATATATATATTTTAAATTTCAAAAATTTATATCGCCTTCTCAGCTAAGTTAGGGAAACAATAATTGTTGTTTTGAAATTTTTTAGTTTTGTAATAAATCAACAAGCTGTTCGGAAGACCAAATACGGTATAGTTGTATCAACTTGATACCTGCGTATTAACATATGTTCATTTTTTTCTTCAGTTTTAAAATTTAATTTTTCATGAAATTTGCGCAAGACATTTTTGACTGAAAGTTCTTATAATTAATTTGTGATTAATTACTCTTAATTAACACATAAGTTATCTTTTAAAATCAGGTTTCAGGTGATTTAGACAACGTTATCTTAAGTTCAGTTTAAATTAGTACATATCAAAATTATACAGCAACAGTTAATTTCTATACGTTGCTGTGTTTTTAAAATGATCATTTGGAGCATGAGATAATAAAGTAAAACTTTATGTTATAAATATTCCTGGCAGGCGCAACTGGTCACCCTGTGGAGTTACAAGCAAACCACTTTAAAATGATTTTTCGTTATTTATTTTTAGTACGTGTGAATATTTGCATTTTAATTGATAATGCGGCAATAATTTCAGAATGAAAAATTAGAATTCGTTAGTAAAAATCAGAAAGGCGTTACAGTCAGAATCATCATGAAATTTGTTGGTAGACTTGATTACATTCAAGTATATAATGTGATTGTTAAAAAATGTTTAGAACTAAAATTGCAGTTAATTGATCGTAACTACTATAACGCGGCTGCCAACGTATGTTTATTTTACCTGGTATATCTAGCGCAATATATTTAATATTATCCGAATTCATTGTAAGTAAAACTGGTTAAAAAAAATTTTAAACATGTAATTATGTTTATTTAAACTTTATTTTTTATTTTATTTTTTTCGTTTGTTTTTCCGACAAACTGTATTAATAAATTCGTTTATGTATTTCATTTATATAAATGTATATCATCCTAGCTAGCAATTGAAAAAATATATTTATGAATTTCAATCGTGTTAATCGTGGAAATATCACCAATTGTATTATGGGAAATTTTAAATTTAATCATAAACATTATAATTACTAAATAATACGATTTATAATTATTCTTCATTGTATAATTAATAAAATTAAAAAATTTTAATATACAATTCTTTCTGATATATCATGGTAATGCTGTGACAATGTGCAGTATATTTGCACATAAATTACACGATAAATTATGAATTAAAATAAAATACTTTTTAAAGTTTACACTTTTTTTTTTTTTTTTTTTATGAACATAATTAAGGTAACATTGCTCGATCAAAACTTAGAACTTTGGCCTGGATATGAGACCAGTATTCGTCAAAAGGAAATTGATTTGTTATGTCCGTTGAAATCGGAAGCAAAGTTACGCTGTTGGAGACAGCGTTGGATGTTATTCACGAGGTACGTGACAGAGATCAGGTACGTATTTTTAATTTATGTTACATCTTTAAATTGATTTTACAATCGAAGAAACTAAATAATAATATATGAATAACATACGTTTGTGTTTTAACAATAATAAAATAATTTGAACTAAAATTAGTTGTGTGGGTATGCGCGTTTTTTAAAATATCTGTTGATAGTTCTATCATACATAAATAAATTTTTTTACAATTTCGGAAACAAGAATGAAATATATAAATATTTTACTAAATATGTAATGGATTCTAGTAAAATATCACTTAAATATGTTGTGTACATACATCTCAAGCATCAAATATTTCTTGTACATCTGAATTCATGAGTTTCTTTTTTTTTTTTTTAGAAGTTATTAATAAAGTGGATATAATTGTTTCATATTTGAAAAGAATCAGCATCATGTCCACTAAAATGTATAATGGAATTTTGAAATAAAGTGGTGTTCACATAGTCAGAGTGAATTTATCATCATCACGTTGCGCCTTTGTTTCCAAAGATTGCATACATCAACATATGTACGCAGTTAAATCGAATATCTGCCACTATAATCGTCTGCTATGTCTTTAACGGTTTTTGGCTCCATTAAATTTTCATTCCTTATGAATTTTTCAAAAATTAAATAATAATTAACAGACAAATTCGATCATTTACTGAAAAATTATGTTCTTTTGTGACAAAATAAGTGAGTCATATACGTGAAATGTGTAATTTTTTACTTTATAAAAATAACTGAATAACACTTTTTTTTTTTCATAATCAATATTAGCCATATTAAACTGACGACAAGAAAGATAAAGTTCGCTTATTAAATTACACATATTCTGTTTTAGTGTAAAAATCATATATATGAATAATGTTAAACAACCAGTTCTCAATATTTTTTCAGTTGGCGAATTTGTGTGTCACATTTTCACGTTCCTGAAGATTAGAATGTTATCTTGACTTTAACGTTTATGTAGTTTGTTTGATGAAAACATTCATTATTCGTTTTATTGAAATACTCGAATTTCTGTATTATTTCAATACAATACTGATATTTTTTTGTATAAAAGAAAGTTTCCATTTAATTTGTGTGTAGTTAGATTTTATATGATTGTTCCTAAAAGTATATATTTAAGTATATTTTTAATGCTACGAAGTTATTTATTGATTATGTATTTCACAGCCGTTTATTAAAAGTGCATTAATCGGATGTACAGTTTTAACCGATTACAATAATCGCACGTATAGAATTGACGATGTTGATTTTGAATCCACTCCAGACTCGGAATTTGAATACAAGAAAAATGACCAAAAAATAAAATTCGTCGACTATTATTTAATGGTAATTTGTTAAACCATATCATGTACTTGTATAAGTGGTTTGGCAAGTGATGTGCTCTTATTATATAAATTTGATTTTACCATACGCAAAACTTAAAACAACCTCCTAATTATGTAACAACTAATTTGATGCATTAATTTGTTGAAACTTTATATTTAAAATTATTCAATAAAAGACCACATATAAACTTCATAAACGTTTAATTAATAAAATTTAAAAAAATATTTATTCATAACCATAGCCATACTGAATCGATGATGGTTCCCTCCATTTTCAGAATTTAAATGGAGAAAAACAGTTAACGAAAAATATTAATATTTTAAGTACAAAAAAAAAAAATAGATTTTACAAAAAGCGGGAAAATTGTTGAAAAAATTTTTACTTTTATATTTTAATCTGTACTAATTTTCCCGCTTTTTTAAAAAATAAGTCCCGCTATTTGTAGTTAGTTGCCAGTGGGTATTCTGCATTATAAATGTTCAGTTAGTAATTTTTGTTCATTTGATAATTATATATATATATATATATATATATATATATATATATATATATATATATATATATATATATATATATATACCTTTTTCTAATTTGAAATAATCAAGTACGTATTTAATTTTTCGCATTTATGTACATTAATATTCTTTACTTTCTATTTCTCTATCAGTATTTTTGGTTTTTTATTACAGCTTGTACTTTTAAAAATGTATAAAATTTTATTTACTCTTCACATTAGTAGTTTTTAAAATACAAAATATTTTGAAAATTGCACTTATTGGCAATATAAATTCATACTTTTTTTATGTCTTCCAATTAATTTCAAAACGAACTATACTTTTAATAAGATTTATCATACTTTTATTTGGTCTCTAAAATTGTATGTTTATGTGCGTGTTTAAACAAATCTATATTGATGATTAATGCTTAAATACCAAATATATTTGACATATGTTTCTATAAATTAATTACGCTTCAACTGATCTAATTGAAAAAGTTTCTAATTTTGTATTTGAATCCATACAAATTTTCCCGCTTTTTTTTTAATCAGTCCCGCTATTTCCATTTTCAGTTTCTAGTTTGTTGCCTGTGTGTGTATTCTAAACGTCCAAGTTATTAATTTTCCCGCTTTTTTTTTAACAATTTCTTATTTTAATTCACAGTATACATAATATATGTTTTTCACTTTTAAAATCATTATATTATAATGAAAACATCGCATGTTTAAAACCTGTTTATTAAACGTAAATTCATTATTTTTTTAAAAAATAATTATCAGTTTATTGACGATTCATATTACCTACTTTAAAAATGTTTTCAATTTTCCAGTTTTTTTTTTAAAATTTTAGATGTAATTCTGATAAAACTCCAATTTTTAAAGTCATTTGATGAAGGGTTAACTTTTCAGAACATAATTTTTTTATTAAATATTTTTTGACATTAATAATTTTATATAGTGTGTACCGAAAAAGAATTAAAATATTCATGCATTCATTCAGTTGTTTGTCATACCGCACTAATATTTATTTTTCCTCAAACTGAATGGAAAGACCATTTCAGAAAAAGGATTCGGTTTGATAAGAAAATGGTAGCTTTTGTTGAATTGAACTCCATAATCTTTTCTAGTATTTGATTATAAGAAATTTTGGGAAGAATTTTATATCACTGGTAGAAAAGGGATTAATATGGATCAGAGCGAGAAAACCTCCCTATCAGTTTGGTTGATGACTTCGATACTGGGGAGACTAATATACTGAAGTTCCTCATGAAAGATGCACAGATTTGTGATCGAGTAAGAAAGTTGTAAAAGAGAAGGATGCTTTGTATCATTACATTATCGGTGTAAAAGTTATGGAGGGACATTACAGTAAAGATAAATCAATTGGAAATAGATGGAATCAGATGAGAAGAATTCAAGATATTTTAACATAGCAATGGACTCAGTCGGGAATACATAACAGGGTTTTGGAACAACGATCGGTAGAAGCAGACAAAATGGTCATTAAATTTTATAAGCAGTGTATTTTCAAGAGCAATGTGTTGTTGGGAGAATACATTTTAGATTTCGATATATGGATTAAGTTACCTAGGACTGGAAAAAACTGAGGAGTTAGTGTATACAATAAAAAGCGGAGATTGGGAATAAGTTGTAGTTCGAGGAAAAAGATATTTGAACTTATTTTTTATGATAATTGTCAAGTTAACATGTAGCGTGGATCTGGTGTTGGAAGTTGAAAAGAAGTTGGAAGTAAGAAAGTTAGGATATCCCTTCTGAAAAGTAAGGGGGTGGCCATCCGGACTCACAATTAAGACTGGCCGCTGATACAAAAGGTTCCAGTAGCTATTTGAATGTCTGAATGATGGATAGTATCTAAGGATGACTTGAATCGAATATTTGGCAACTGTATTTTGATGATAGGATTAATGATGTATAAAGCAATAATTACATTTTCCGGTCGCCTTCATTACGTCATTAAAATCCTTGATATGTACATTCTATAAAAACTTTATGTCGACTGTTATCGATAACATATTTACTTTTAGAAATATAGTTTCTTACTGTTGAGAGAAATTCGAGGCCGCGGATAGTATTCGATGGTCTGATGAATGTTTGAAGAAACGCCTATTCAGAAAAATTGTTGGTGCATAATTGCATGACTGCTTTAGTGGGCGAAGATGATTCAAAAATATAATCGCCAAATCGTTCGCAAAAAGATTGAATTATACTGGTCTTTGGATGGCTAGTTGGATATCATTGATAACTAGTGGAAAAAGTGTTACACTGTGGACATCTCTTTGAGGTACACCATTTTCCATGCGAAATACCTGACTGAATCTTCCCGTTTCTTCCTGTTTATTAAGCAGCTTTGAATAAGACGGATCATACGAACATGAATTTCTGCTTTGTGCAGGGTAGAAAGAGCCTGATATCGCTACACCCTCTCATACTTTTTGATGGTTGAAGATGATAGCGTATAAATACACGCGGTTTATAAATTATTTCTGAGCTCTACGTTGGAGATTTACGGCAGTTTGAACTTCTTACCTATATTTTCGGTATCCATAGTGGTACAAAGTGAATATATTATTTATTTCGAATGTCCAAGTCAACTTTTCTGTTTAGACGATTTTTCCTAGTAATTTGCCTACAGTACTTAGCGCGTTAGGCCGATAGCTGCTTGCCTCTGTTTTTATTTATTTTTTCAATGTTGAAATTGCTACAGATACTTTCAATCTTAATCTAGTTCCCTTAAAGATATGAAAAATTTTAGTCTTCCTTGTTACTGAAACTGAAATTTAATAATATGACATCTATCGTTCGTTTGAGGCGTTAAAAGTCTTCACAATAGCTTCAATCAGACAGTATAGACTAGAAAAGAGAATCTAGCATATCGACCATTCATTATTATCAGTAACAAGTAGACCATTTTGGTTATAGCAGAAATAGTTTTTTTATAATTTTTACCATTGATTAGATATATTTTCTTTCATACTGTAAAAATATAGGCACGTGCTGATTGTTAGATGATGTAAAATCTTCCCGGTATTTCTTTTTAATTGCTTTGGTGAGAATTTGTGCATATGCGCGTCTTTTGATAAAATTTAATGAATCGCACCTTTTTAGCTTATTCAATGTCTTTTTTTCGAAAATGCATTGTTCTTATAATATTACTGTTCTACTAAGGAACTTGTTTTTTAAAACAAGCAGTGGATAACGTGATTTTTTGGATTAGATCTATATTATCGAGATGTTTAGATTGTATTTTGGTGTTATCAGTGATGGCTTCCTTTATTTTCCATTTCCGACACCGCAATGCTTTAAAATTAGGTACATTAAAAAATGAAGGTAGTTATCGTAATGCTAGCCAATTTAATCGATCCGATCAATGAAGATTAGTGTAATTTCGGTTGGTGAAAAACACCCGGTTTTTGAATGTAGATGAATTGATTGATTATCTTTGTTTAATAAAACGACGGTCTGGTTATTAATTTAGTTACCTTTGAAATTCTAATATTTGAAGACTCATCTATAGCTGTGTGCGTTAAAATTGCTCGAAAAGAATGAACGATTGTGGTAGCTGATTTATTAAGTCTTCAAAGTCATATATTGAGATTTGTTGGTTTGGCGAAATGTAGATACTATATATATTGTGATATGTTTATAGTGAATTGTTGGAAGTGTTTGTAACCATAACGACTTGAAAATATGGGATCACTTGTGGGATAGAGTCATGTGTAAAGGTTCGAACTGCTACTGCTGCTATTAAATAATATGTATCATCAAATCGAAATTGTTTGTAACTGGACAATCGCTGATTTGGTTTCAGATGTGATTCTTGAAGTACATTATTGATGTTAAGCTATAAGTACATTCTCATCGAACTTCAATTAATAATACTAATTTTAAATCGCTTCTGCTGTTAATATTTGATTAAACATGTTTGCAATAATTGTTCTATATTTGCCTAAATATTGAAAATATCAGTATTTATTAATTCTGCACTTTATTTCAAAAAATTATATTAAATTCGTTAGTTGTGTCACTTTTATGTATGCAAGTAATACACTCAGTATTCAAAAAATTATTTTCGGTGAAATCATGTTTCATTTATTATATAATTTTCAATATTGCGAGTGGATTAGAATTGAACTAAATCACAAGCCTTTGATATCGTCAGGTACGTTTTATTATTACGTACTACATGAATAATAAATTATTGTTTAAATGTGATTTTTTTACAATAAACAGAATTATAACGTCCACATCAGAAATTGCAATCAGCCATTATTGATAAGAAAAACAAAACCACATCAACGACGTGCAGGCCAACTGGATTATATAAAATTAGTACCTGAAATATGCAGAATGGATAATATGAGGTAACAATATGTATATGTGCATGTAGTGTATAAATGTGAGAATAACGTATAGAGAGAAAGTTATAATTGTATAGGGCGGCCCAGAGAAGACGGACGGTTTTTTGTTTAACATATCCCCACAAAAATAATCCGGAGCGATCAAATCTGGCGAGTGAAGCGGCCAAGCGAAATCCGTGCGACGCGACAATATGCGGTTACCAAACGCTTCTTTCGGTACTGCGAGCGTTTCAGTCGAACTTGCATCATCTTGTTGAAACCATGTATGGCCCAGACGACGATGATGAAGAGAAGGAAGAAAAAAACGAGTTTATCATCTCTATATAGCGCGTTCCGTTGACAGTATCAGTGAAAAAATCAGGCCTCACTATTTGCCATTCCAGCCCAGACGGTTACTCGATCGCTGTGTGGCGGCTTCTGTTCGATTGAATTCGGACCAACAGCGGCAGCTCAGTTTGTTTACGAATTCAGATAGTTGAAAATGAGCTTTGTTGCTGATCAAAAGATTGTTTAAATCGATCTCTTTGTCTTCCATTTTTTTCAACATCGTTTCAGCAAAAACTTTTCATTGTGCATGGTCGGTACTTTTTAATTCCTGACTTATTATTAATTTATAAGGATGAAATTTCAAGTATTTCAGCAATCGACAGCTTTAAAGAAGCAGCATGACGACGAGCAAAGCATCTGGGACTTCGAATAATCACTGCCCACACTCGATCGATGTTTGTAGGGGTACGAAACTTTTTTTGTCCAGGAAGTTTTTTATCCGTTGCAGAAGCTGTCTCTCGAAAGTTTTCAACCAACCTTAAAATTTAATTACAAGATGACAGAGGTTTACACTGCGTAACTTTGAATTGTTTTCGAAACTCCTCGCAAAAGCTCTTTCTGGTTATAAGATGCCATGATAACTAAAACTGGACGAAAATGAATCTATCATATGTACACTAAACGTGGAGCACCAGTGTTACCAACTGCGCTATTCAAAAAATAAAACCGTCAGTCTTCTCTGCTCTATATTTTAAAAATTAAAACATTTTGTAATGTACATTATTTCTGTTGTTTATAATATATTTTATGCGCTAAAAAAACTCGTTTATGATATTAATTCGGGATGTATTTATGAAGATTTCTACTTTTAGTAACATTTTCTTACAGTTATTTTATAAAATGTAATATATTATAAAAATGTACTTTAATAAAAGAGATCAATTTCACTGTACCACCGGAAACTAGCTTGTTGCTCGTTTTAATATGATGTTGATACTGAACGCAATTAACACTAAGCCTAGGAGCCATGAAAAATGAATATTTGTCGGTATATATATATATGTTTTTTATCGCGTCGACTCGTGTGATATTTATTTCTTAGTATAAGAATGACTTAATATTTACATTTTTTTTTTTTATGTTTAACATTTATATTTATTTATATATTTACAAGAATTTGTGTATATAAAGGGGCAAAGGACTTAAAAAAAGGAAAAACAAAAAAGAAGAGAAAAATTAATACTTAAGATAAATTATATACTTAATCAACATATAATGGTTCTAAATTCATATTTCAAGTCCTTTGCGAGTGTACTTATATTTAAGGGCAACAGCCAGGATGACAAAACATAGTCCCAGCTATTACCGTGAAATATGTCATATGTACAATAAGAAAAAAATAGCAAAATTAAACTTCATTGCCACATTATCTATTAGGTTCACTTTAGTTAAATTATATCGCAAAAAATAGCTGCTTACATATAGCGTAAGTAGGTATAAATTAAGATACAAGATTTAAATATTAAGAACACTATAAAAAGGTATTATCGTCATTGTATATTATTACTATTATTATAATATTATTAAACATAAGTGTAAGGACTAGTTAATAAAATTTACCATATATACATACACGCACATACATACACATATACACATATAAACAAACATGTATTAAGAGGATTGATCAGGCGCTGGCAGGCTCAAATTGAATTTCCTTTTCATAATAATATGAAAATATTCTAACAAATGATCAGCATTTTTTACATTTAGAACTAAAGGTAAGTTTTCATTAATTTGGTATTTATTCCTTATTTCGTTAAAGGCACAGCATTTGAAGATAGTATGATGTATATTATCAATTTCTTTGAGATCACAGTACTGGCAATAAGGTGAAGAGGTCAATTTAAACCGATGTAAATACTCTCCGAAATTACCATGCCCAGACAAAATCTACGCATTAAAAAAAGTAATTTCAAGGTTGTGTAATTTAGACCTATAATTAATGTTTGGAATGAATGAAAATGTTTTCCTACCAGTAGTTTCCAGTTCCCAACGCAGTTGCCAAATGTCGATTAATTTATGTTTAAGATAGGTTTTCAATGTATTAACTGGTGGTGTTGGGCCAACATCGGAGATTAAGGTATTGTTTTGAAAAAATTTTAAGGATCTAACTAGATTAAAATTAAGCGTAATTCTGTATTCACTTAGAATGGCTCTTCCAATAAGAAATAAATCCAGAGGTAAGATATTTGCAATAACACATGCCGCTGAAGAGGGGGCAGTTTTGTACAATGATGATATATTCAATAAATATTTCCTTTGATTTTTGACGACAGTTGTAAGAATCCTATGATTAATATAAATATGTGCACCATATCCAAATATAGACTGGATCAGTCCTTTATATAAAACAATACGCTCTTCGTGTCGAAGTCCATAGTTATTGGGAATTAAACTACGGAGTTTATCATAAATTTTTATGCATTTACGATTTAAATAATCCAAATGTGAAAGAAATTTTAATTTATGATCTAAATTTATACCAAGGTATTTTATTTTGCTGGCAATTTGAATAGGTTGGCCAGAAATTGGTGTAATTTCTTTAAAATCGCTTACCTTCTTTGGCTACCAAATATGATAGCTTCACACTTATCCACAGAAAAAATAAGACCTAATTCAGCTATAATGTCTTCGAGTTTTTTACATACTGTGGATACCTTTTTAACATTTGTGTAATGCTCGATGCTAAACAAAATGCATAGATCATCTGCATAAGATATTAAAGTGCAGTCAATGTTAAGTATATTACAAAAAAGTTCAATATCTTTATTTACTTTAGAATATAGAATGTTCCAAAGTGTTGGTCCAAGGACAGAGCCTTGAGGAACACCACAGGACACCGTTGTAGTAGATGAAGCTGAGTTAATTTTAAGGCAAGCCAAGCGATCTTTAAAATAACTTATTACTATGTTTATTATGGATGGATTAACTTTATTAACTTGTAGAATATTAGTAAATTATCTATATAACCTTGCTGGAGTTCCACAAGGAAGTGTGTTAAGACTGTTCCTCTGCTTAATGTACACAGCAGGTCTTCCAGTATCTAATAAAAGCTTGATAGACACCTTCGCATAAGATACTGCTCTACTTTGCGATAACCATTGCCCGGAGAGAGCTAATAAAAAACCTTCAAAGCTTATTAAATGAAATGACAGCATGGAGCGAACAATAGCGAGTAAAGATGAATGAAAACAAATCCAAATGAGTAATTGTCACCAATAGAAAAATTATACCTAAAGGCATTTAATACAGATACCTTGGTATGCATCTAGATAACAAATTAACTTGGAAAAAGCATATTCAAACTAAAAGCAATGAATTAAATTTAATAGTTCGCCATATACAGATACTTGCTCCTGTTTGGTGATGCGGGTGTAAAATGTGCGACGGCAGTGCTAGAATAAATATAACACTAATGCAGCGATTCCAGTATAAAACTCTACAAATCATCGCAAATGCGCCATGGTTTGCATCAAACAAAATTTTGTGGATCGTGACGTACATGTTACATATGTTACTGATGCGATAAAACAGACAATGAAGTTACGCAATCACCCTAACTGGACAGCAGTCAATTTACTGGCTAACTCGTCAGAGCTGCGACGATTTTAGAGTGTCAAAGTATTAGACTTGATCAACTAAATCCGATTTGTACATTCTGAGCATTTCTTCGATGGAAGGAGTGCCGCTCAAGTAACTGCAGAAATTGTATACGCACTATTGATAGCACGAGTCGAGTATAGGGGAAAGCTTAAAAAAATATATAATAATTTAATTAACATAATTGGTGATTACTATATGGCTAGCCTCCGCATTCGCTATAAGCATTACAAACATCGCCGTCTTAAACATCACTTGCTTTTTTTTATTATTATTATTCTTATTTAATAATTTATTGCTATTTAGAATTTTAATTTTGTCACTTGCTTTATTGTATGGTGCAAGTTTTTTCTCTCATTTTTCTTGCAGTGAATGAATTTTATAATTATGCTAATTTTCTAATGTAGTTGCTTACTATTGATGCTAAACTATGACTGTCGTATATCGTTTTACGTATTAAATAATAAATAATCACTCCTTTTTCTTCTCACTTGTTTGCTGACTAGACACATATTTTTCTCAGCGTAATATTTTTTCCTAGTTAAAATTATTATTTTTATTTTGTGCGGAATTGTTCCAGCAGATGAACGAAATTTTTATAAAATGACTGGTATTGTTTCTACAGGTCGCCCAGTTTTATAAAAACTGTTGTATTTAATTTAATGTTGAATTTAATTTATGAAATGAAATTGTTAATTATTGTCTTCAACATCTTCCATTTTATATTTTAGATTATGTAATAATAATAAAAAAAAAAAAAAAAAAGTCTGTAACAATTATGTTACGTTTTAATTAGTTTTATCACACGATTAATGAGTTTGCAATTCGTCGTTTGTGTAATGTTCTCGATAGATTAAAGCGAAAAAAATTGCACTGTTATTTAAACGTATTTCGTTCTAATATTTATAATTGATACATTGTTTAAACGGAAGTTATTGAATATATAAAGAGAAAAAATTCGTAATAAAATTAACGAACAATTTTGAATTCAGTTGTTGATTATGAAATATAGGAAACAACAAGGTAAGATATGTATAACATATTATGTTAGCATACTTTTGAAACTATGATTTTTTAAACGAAAAGTTGTTAGACTTCATTTCACAAGTGAAATACATTATATTATAAACTGGGCGACCTGTAGAAAGAAACAATACCCCAGTCATTTTATAAAAATTTCGTTCATCAACTGAAGCAATTCCGCACAAAATAAAAATAATAATTTGTACTTAATAAGTATAGTTTCACTATTTGAAAATTTTAATTGTGTGGATACATGTACAATATACGTATGTTTGAATTTTTGGTTGATTAAAAATGTAATTTCAAAAGGTGTAATGTCGATTGCTACCAAAATATCCATTCAGATGAATGCTAAATTAGGAGGTGCATCGTGGCTTGTACCTATTCCATCGACTGTAAGTAATATTTAATTTTTGTTAATTGTTTTGTCTCATTCCTAAATGCAGTAATTTTTTAGTTTATATTATATGGTATTTTAATTCAATTGACTAATATTAATTTTCGATATTACGCTCCTGTTTTGTCTATATAATGTAATGTAAACATTATGCATCAACTTCTTTCCAGAGACTTCAAATTAATAAATTGAACAACGCAAGATAGAAATGGCAATATAAAAACGAACCTCAATGATGTTGTTGACGTATGGAATTAGTATTGCCGAGCTCTTTATGATGATAATCAATCTCATGACCTTATCGATAGAACACAGATTGAAATCGATAACCCTTTTGACGAACCAGAGCCAGATATCCTAACGAGCGATGTTTGTGAAGCTATTCAATACTTGAAAAATAAAAAAGCAGTAAGAATTGATGAAATACCTACAGAGGTATTAAAGCAGATCGAGAATGAAGGGATTATGAAAATTCACTTCATATGTAACACTATATGGGTAACAGGGCGACTGGCCAAAAGACTGGAGCCAATCAATATACATTCCTATACATAAGAAAGGGCAGAAAACGAAATGCGAGAACTATCGGACAATAACCCTTCTCTCACATTCAAGTAAGATTTTACTGCGGATACTTAATAATCGAATTTATGCACGGATGTCTAAAGAAATACCCGAAGAACAAGCTGGCTTTGTGAAAGGAAGAGGCATCCGAGAACAAATTCTTAATATGAAAGTACTAATCGAAAAAGGACGTGAATCTATAACACTATGCTTCGTAGATTATCAAAAAGCGTTTGACAATGTTCGTTGGGATAAATTGCGGTCTATGTTGCTTGAAATGGGTGCACCAAAGCACATTGTATATCTTGTACAGAGATTATATAATAATAACAGTAATATCATACGTATTGGTAATACAACATCAAGAGGTTTCTATACGGCATAAAGGAGTTAGTCAAGGCTGTATTCTATCATCCTTGATCTTTAACTTATACGCCGAATATATAATTAGACTAGTCTTAGACGAATGGAAAGGGGGTATACTCCGATATGCAGATGACACAACCTTAATAGCGGCTAATACGGAAGAAATGAAAAAACTATTGGAACGCGTGGAAGATGTCAGCAAACAGTACACGGTCTTAATGTAAATAAAAGTAAGACAAAAATTATGATTATAGACAGAAAGAATGTAATACCACAAGACGAAAGAACATCTACCGGCTATGAAAACGTCCCGAGTTTTCTATATCTAGAATCACTTCTTGAAGCAAAGGGCGGCTCAGAAGGATAAATACGACGAAGAATAGAAATAGCTAGAAATTCTATGACAAAACTAAACCGCATTTGGAAAGATAATTCGATTATAAAACATGTAAAAATTAAATTAGTCGAAACGCTCATATTTTCAATTCTACTATACGCAGCAGAAACGTGGACAATGAAAAAGTCTGATAAAAAGAGAAGTGACTCCTTTGAATTGTGGTGTTGGAGGCGGCTTCTCAGGATACCGTGGACAGCAAAACGGAAAAATGAGTCTGTTTTACGGGAAATTGGTACCACGCAAAGACTGTCAACTAGTTTCCACAAGAGTGATGAATTGGACATGTCATGCGGAGACCAGAAGGATTACAGAAGCTGATGATCATGGGGATTGTTAATGGTAAACGACCACCGGGACGTGTACCGAAACGATGGACAGATGTTGTTCGACAAAGGACAGGACTTTCAATTGTGTAATCTGTACGACTGTCGGCAGATCGGTGTAATTGGCGAACACTTATTGCTTCATCGACGGACTAAGATCAATCACGATACCCTAATTAGGGTGACGACTACTGATGATGACGATTATATATATATATATATATATATATATATATATATATATATATATATATATATATATATATATATATATATATATATATTCGTCCGTTATTAAAACGTAGTTTGCGTTGCAGGTGTTGTTAGTGAATGTATATTCGAACCGAAAAAATGTGTTAAATTTTAAACGATTTGACTGAGATGTCTCCTACTTTTTAAAATTTAAATTATTGTAATTTCTGTCCTATTTGCGATATCAATGTGAAACAAAGCTTAGAACGAATCCCATAATATAGGCTATAAGAATTTCATCATTATTTCTTTAATAGTTTTTGGAATTAGAACAGACAGGCAAAACTTTAAAAAAAAAAAAAAAAAAAAGTTTTTTTTTCTTTATGTGTGATAAAAATAATGCAGTGATTATATAATGAAAATATTCGCAAATTATAGACAGACACTACAGTTTTATATATTACTACAGATTATGCACAAACTAGGAAATATATCGCCTCTCTGACGCTGGTAGAATTTTTCTTTGAAAATTTTTCATAATTGTTTCTAGATTTTTTTTTTTTCGTATCTTGCGCTTATCGGCGGTGCTTTTCGATTGATGGTAATGCCTATAGGTATAATTTTTTTATCGGTAAAAATTATTCTTTTGAATTTGTTTTTCGTCATCGTTCTCTCCGCGCTGTCGCTTCATTTAATGAGCTTTGAAAATTTTTATTAGCTTCCCCCGGCAAATGACTATCGCAAAGTATAGCAGTATCATGTGGCTACGAAGATTTTATCAAATACCGGAAGATCTGCTTTATACATAAAGTAGAGGAACGGTCTTAACGCGCTTACTTTAGTAATTCTAGCAAGTATATGAGTTGTATGCTAGATATCTCATTTTTTAAATCTGAAAATGTATTTTTAAAATAAGCTAAGTAATTTTGCAGAAGAACTTTGTACTATACCTTGTTAAAAGCTTAGCTGATGTCCATTAATACCGAATCGCGTACTTTCGTTTCTTCTAAACTGCTTTATATATTTTTTTTTAACTCTTTCAGTCACACATTATAAAATCTTAATATTAAATTATAAATTTTATACGAGTATTTATTATACAATAGTGCTTTCTAGGTGAATCTTAGATAATTTTCAATGTATTTATATAAATACTTTTTAAAATTGAGACATTTCATGTACAAAAATTTTTGAAAACATTAAAATTTCATGTCTCATATTATGGACATTATGACTGAAAGGGTTAACTACCCGAAGGACTTGTTGTATGGTAGTATGTTTGGTTCTAAAATCGTATTGATGATCTGGGCGGCATTGGTTATTTTCTAGATTTTCTTTAATCATTTGAATACCAGTTTTTGCGAGAAGTTTAGAAATTATAAATAACAAGTCGATCGGTTTGTACGAGGTCATTTCCATAGGAAGTTTGCAAAGTTTTTTTAACACCATTATTTGCGAAAATTTGAGTTGCACGTGATAGTAGATCAACCGTATGGTAACCTTAAATATGTACATCAGCATAACTACGTAAATTTGAACGTTTTATTATGTCACGCTTTTTTATCTTCTTTTCTTCGACCATTAAGTAATGAAACTAAACGTGGCGGATTTCATTCGTTCACTAAGATGTGGCGTTATGTATACGCGTATGATAAAGCGTTTCAATCGAAAGAAAGACGCGTGCTTATTATAATCCATGTTCCACGGAAATACATAATCATATAAAGAAACTAAAAGAGAAAAAGTCTGTTTGGACAAGGTTTCTACGATTTTCCTTAAAAACCTACCTAACCTATCAAAGCGTTAGTTAAATTAACTATCATAATGAATTCTATACTTTCTCATTTCCCTAATTCTTGAAAAACGTCAAAAGTAATACTCATCCCTAAAGCTGGTGAAGAATACTTCAGATCCTGTAAATCTACGTGTCCTGTCTTTCTTCTCAGTAATCTTAGTAAGATAGCTGAAAAAGTTGTAGTCGATTAAATATTTTTACAGAAACTAATAATATTCTTGTTGAACGATAGTTTGGAGTCAGACGTAATTTATCTACAGTTAGACAATTGGCGAGGATTGCGGAGTTTATTATAACAGATGGTTTTAATCAAAGTAAACACACAGGATTACTTTTTTTAGATATTGAGAAAGTCTTTCGATACTACACGGCATCTCGTGGTGATATATATATAAATTAATTCAATTACAATTTACTAATTATATCGTTAGACTTATTAATCATTATTTAACAAATAGGAAATTTATGGTTAAAATAAATAATAGTAAATCTGTGGCAAGGTACCATCTTAGGCTGGAGTATCACAAGGAAATATACTCGGAACCTATTTTATTCTCTTATTTACGAACGATATTCCTACTAAGGATAAAAAAAAAAAAAAACTCGGCAGATGGCTTTGTACGCGGATAATACACTACTATCTATTGTGCGTCGTAATAGATACTATTCAAAAAAAAAAGTTTAAATATAGAATCTGAAAAATTAAGACTATACTTCGATAAATTGATGATAAAAAACAGTCAATATTATTTACAAAAAGCAGACCTCACTCGCGCTGATTCCTAATAATAACACACCCATAGAATGGAAGGCTCGGATCAAATATCGCGGTGTCATTCTAGACAATGGTCTTATAACTTTTCTAAACATATAGAACGTGTCGTTAACAAAACTCAAGCGGCTTTATTTAAATTATATCCTATCTTTAAGAAGAAACGCCGCGTTAATGTTGCCCATAAGTTAATTATTTATCAAATTAAGACCGATGACGTTGCACGCGTGTCCTGTATGGTCTTACAACGTGTATCTAAGCTGTATACAAAATAGATGCTGTATCCTAAAGCTCTGTTTTACGCTGAAATAGATCGAATGCACAGAGCTTTGAAATTACCATACGTACATCGAGTAATAATACATCAGCAAAGAAATTTTTCAGCGATTATACCATACGTACTTATCCTATCGCAAAATAACGTAGACGTACGTGCTAGTCTCCGGGTAAAGTGTAAGAGATATTAAGAGATGTAAAAGAATTATTAACATCTGATACTTTATAAAGTTTATTGTTTAACTTTAAGTTTATTTGTAATTATATTAGGTTTTTTTTTTTAATGGGGATGCCTTTACAGCTTACCCAACGTGGAGCCGTAATAATCACTAACTCATATTCTTATGAACTCGGACAACTTCTCGAGAAAAGTCGCTATGTCCGGGAATAAATCTAGATTCTCAACATGTAGAAGGGACATTACATTATAAGGAGGACCACCACGAGATGCGTAAAGTAATTTGAGATACAGTTCAGAACGTAGTGCTGTTAATGAAGGACATTCGAAGAACACGTGATCGGGGTTGCAGACTACACGACCAGCATGTAGAGGACAATACGGATTATCTCTAAGCTGCATAACGAACAGGCGGTCAGGCAACAAGCAATGCCCAAACCGCAATCTGCTGATAAGCACAATTCCTCTCCGCTTGATGTTTTTGAAAACGTAGAACCATGGGAACCTAGGGAGAGACGGCTGCAGCTGATAATACGCAGTAAGAGGCGACCGCTGTATGCACTCCATATATGTCTGATCCCAGTGCTTTTTATGAACAGACTGTGTAAAGTGAATGACGTCACGAGAAGAAACTGAAGAGAATAAAACACCACTAGAAGAACCCCTTTTAGCTATTGCATCTACCATTTCATTGTCGGGGACTCCTCGATGTCCCGGTACCCACAAGAATGACACAAATATACTGAGGTTTTCGAGCTGATTAAGTTTCAACAAGATGACTGAAATCAATGAATCTGACACCTTCCCTTTGCATTCAATAGCCTTTAAAATATTATCCTTTTTTTTTTTTTTTTTTTTTTTTTTATTACTATAAAGAACCTACACGTTGTCTTTTTGTTGCATTTCCCTGTTTTTCCTGTTTTTTTTTAATACAGCCCTTTTCTATTACTAACATACAATCTTAGCCGTTTGGCTAAATAATTATCATCTTTAACTTAATGATTACTTAGTAGTTAACCACTAAGTACAAAACGAGTTTATACATAAATTTACGTATTACAAGACTAAATCTATGGGGTGACGACGAACGAGTCGTCTAATTCCATGTTTAATGTGAAGCAATTGTTTTGCTTCTGCATGGCTTCCAACCGGTGCTTGTGCAATTCAGCGAATTGCTTAATGACATCATTAATGAACATCGTATTAGGATCAGAATGAATGTCATCTCGTTACGTGAGTATAAGCATCAACTATCGCGCGTAAGATGATGTTCCGACGGCGATGTATTATATCCCGATTCGACTTGGCTGTACAGCCCCACAGAGCAAGACCGTATAAGTTCAGATAGGTTTAATAATTTGCTTGTATAGCAGAAGCTTACAGGATACATCTAAGTCCGGTTGTCCGCCTATTAACAAATGTTTTATTCTCTTATTGTAAATGGTGAAAATACATTTTTCCTTTAATAATTAATTAAATGCCACGTAAGTAAACAGCGGCGGTCGGAAGTTGATGATTAATAGTTATTATCGAACAATATATTGCATTCTATACGCGTGGTCAGTTATTTCATGCACAACCTACGCTTATATTCGTAACGTAGTTGAAAAAAAAAAGCAAAACAAAAAACCAAAAAACCACATATCATACAAAAGAACAACTGAATAAACGTATGAAACGGAAGCCGATTATTAAATAAGTGCGAGTAATATAAGCGGATGCTTGTAAATGTTTTTGTAAGTTCTCCCGTATAACTTAAAAATGTTATTAGTTAATCAACGTAAAAATCATTGGTCGCCGTTGTCTGGTACCTTTTTTAATAGGGCTGTTGTTGAAGCTTTTACACAGTTATGCACAACGTCAATTATAAGTTATTATTATTATCATTATCAGTACTGGTAGTTTTACCAGACCGAATTAATTTAGATGAAGCTCCAACAAAAGTAACAATTCAAGTAATACATAAAGAAGAAAAATATTATTATTATTATTATTATTATTATTAATAGTAGTAGGCGGTAAGAGCGTAGTTAACGCTAGCATCTATTTTATAGTAATAATGATGTTAAACGTTGTTAATCAAACGATATTAACATATTTCTTAAGATATACTACAACGACAATAATAACTAATCAGCTTATCTCTAAGGTCGATTAAGAATTAAATATTAAAGATGGGACGACACGAATTGTTCGTGAGAATTATAACGTTAAAATTTATAATAGCGCCTTTTTAATTGGCAACATCCCGTAATTCGAAGAGATTTCACAATACCATATACTTCATTTCTTATCCGGTTTATTGTTAGCTCGGTAGAACGCTTATATATACGAAGAATTCTAAACATGAATTAATATCACGAATATAATATGATAGACGATTACGTGTATAAAATTATGATAATTATTATTAATAATTTGTTCTTTGGTCCGAACTGATAAAAACGACATATTCTGGGACAAATGAAACATTCATCGATCGTCGACGTAAGCCAATAATCGTGCTTTTTCGCATCATCGCCTATTCTTTAATCGAATATTAAACAATTATACTATTGAAGAGTTTTATCATTCAGAAACATTCGGTATGTACGTATAATGTTAAGTAATTTTTAACAATGTATTTTGTATAAAAACTAAATATTAGATTTTAATTATATATATATATATATTTCTTTAATCGAATACTAAAAAATTGCAGAATACTATTGAAGAGCTTCATCATTCAGAATATTCGGCAGGTACGTATAATGTTAAATAATTTTAACAATATATTTTGTATAAAAACTAAATGTTAGATTTTAATTTTATATATATATATATATATATATATATATATATATATATATGTATGTATATACATATAATATTCATAATCGTGCTTTTTCGCATCATCGTGTATTCTTTAATCGAATATTAAACAATTACAGAATACTATTGAAGAGTTTTATAATTCAGAAACATTCGGTACGTACGTATAATGTTAAGTAATTTTTAACAATGTATTTTGTATAAAAACTAAATATTAGATTTTAATTTTATATATATATATATATATATATATATATATATATATATATATATATATATATATATATATATATACAATATTCGTCGCATATTTTAAAGAGTTTTAAAATAATTTTACACGCGCTAAATTATATTTTATTATAATTATTTATATAAAATGATTATTATCGAAAAATGGTATTTATACTTATAGTTTTATTTTCGTTATTATACAACATTGACTAATAAGTAAACGATAGATTCTAACCTCATTAATGATTAGTAAAATACTCGAAGACTTATTATATGAAGACAAATAAATAGTATACTTATAAAAAATATATATAAAAAAAAAACACCATCTATTACATGTCATTTTGTATAATTTACATATACCAACATTAAATATCTTCATTAACAATGGTAATGATCAAATCAAATTTATTTCAATGTATAATATGGCAATATCAAAAAATTAAACAACTATTATAAATCAAGCGAAATAGAAATTTATTCGATAAAATATAATAATAAAAGGATTTTTTTATTAAATACTTTATTTGTTAAATTTGTGATGTAAATTACAATTTTTTATATCTACTGGGGTTGTTTCTCCTGCATCGAATTATATGACAAACGAAATTGAGCATATTTAGTTAAAATAAAAGGAATAAAATCGCCTGTGTACATGCTCGAACGGCGTCTGAATTATTATTATTATAATTTAAACTTATAACAACTCAAATATTTACCCACGCTTACTTAATAACGATAATATAATACTAATTACGTAAATGCCGAAAAGCTTTGTTTTTCACAAGAAAATAAATGCTAGTGATTTAACTAATTTTTCATTTGATATTTTAATAATACTAATGACAATAATAATAATGAATGATTAAAAAAATTTAATTCCAACAAACTGCGACTGCGTCATATATATATATATATATATATATATATATATATATATATATATATATATATATTTATTTATATTCCTGCATTTTGAAATTATGTATTTAATTTCTTTACGAATTTTTTTATCAATTTTCTATAGATAGAAATCTACTTATGTTACAGTTCTTTTATTTCATCGATACCACTCATTATCTTATTTAAAGAACAACATTTGAATTTTGAAATTTTAGTAATACTCTAATAAACTAATTAAAATGTTTGTTAGTACTCTAAATCACTCGTGTTTGTTTTTGAAAAATCTTTGTTTACTCGGCGGTGTAATGAAAAAGAAAATAACTAGAGGATGATTTTCTGTCATTTTCATTTTGATTTATTTAGTGATTTAAACAATTCTTGAATAGTGTTAAGTTGCTTTTAATCATTCGTTCGTGACTTCGTAACCGATAAGTCTTACGTTTTTTCTTAAACATATATTTTTAATCGATTTTAGTTTTTTATTTTATATTTATATTTTAATATGTAGATAACAAAATAAAACTGCGTTAATCATTAACAGGATGGAATAACAAAATAAATAGATACACACATAATATGTATATAAACAAACGCATATACGCACATTGTATACGTGTATATATATATATATATATATATATATCAGTGGCGTAGTCTTCGGGTACACATTGTACACAGTGTATGTATTCAAGTTATTCAGAAAAGTCCTTTATATTCGAAAATTAAAATTTTGCTATGCATTTGTTAAATTAATATTTTATTTTTGCAAACTTTATAGTAAATAAAAATTCCTTTTTATTTTGTTGTAAAACTAACAAAGTAAATACTTTTTCGATATGTATTGTTTTGTGATAAGAATGGAGAGCAGAATAATATGCTGCTTAGCAGCTCACGACTATATCGGTATATAATATTATAAGAGCGCAGAATTCCCAAAATGTGATATTTTATATTATTCATTCACAGTAATAAAACAACACAGAAAACTCAGTTAGGAATCTAGGTTTTTACCTAGTTTTCATATCATTAGAGTTTGAAAGAAATTTGTCTCAATTGTCATCCCAAACTAACAAACTTTGTTCTCTTGATATGTAGTTTCTGAAGAAGTGATAGCTGCGTTGTATTATTTGTTGTTGCATTATTTCTTAGAGCTACACGTTTTAAACTTTTCAAGTATGTATATAACCTTGTTTCACTGAAGAGATATAGTATAGCGCTAACTTTCTCGTATGAGCTTCTTCGTCTATGGTACTATATTCTTGATTTGTGTTTATCCTGCTAATATACTATTATTAATTATTTACGATAGACGATTTCTATATGACTAAGTTTTAATTTGTGTTTGTGTGGTGTTATAATTAATCTTCCGATTTATTATTATTATTAATGTATAAACGAGTTTGGAAAGGAACATTTAATATTTATAAATATGAATTCTAATGAAATAGAAAGTAATGTAGATTTAACGGATCAGTCCCTGGACATTGTCCCATTTTTGATAACAAATTGATTTAGCTTCTTAAATTTTGAATAAAAAATAGTTGCAACATCACGTGCTTGAAGATGTAAATCAGCATTAAATTTAACTTAACAGGAGAGTTACTTTACTAGAAAATTCCAATTAGCATGGTATAATAAGTGTTCTTGGTTAATTGGAAATAATTTAAAAAATTATTTTCTCATTGTTGCTACTGTTTGATGTTTAATGGCGAATATGGTTGGAGTAAAATAGTTATAAATAACTTTTCGAAAAAAAATCTACAAAACATGCCTTTTCTACAATGTATATAAAAAATCATGAGCTGTATAATTTGTTAGGGAAGACAGAAATAGATTGCTGATTTGAAAAAAATTCAAGCAATTCAACAAAATAAAAACGTTTCACGCAATAAAAGAATCGTTGGTAGATTAATTGATGTTTTATCCTATGTTGCCCATCGAGAGTTAGTTTTCAGAGGTAATCGGAAGGAAAAAGTAGTAAAAATACAGGAAATTATTTAGATCTGGTAAGAGTTGCTTGAAACAGAAGAACTTTTTATGTTCATTTAGAATCAAGTTCAATTTTTAAAGGAACATCCGCAGACATTCGAAATGATATCATGAATTCAATTATCAGCGACGTTCATGAAAAAATGTGAAGTGAATTGGACAGCGTTGAATTTGTTTCTGTACCAGCGGATGAGATCACTGATGTATCTGATAAAGCGCAACTAAACATAATCATTCGTTATGTATATAATTCAAAAATATTGGAACGTTTTCCAGGGTTTGATGATATATCAACAACAGATAAAACTACAGAAAGTTTATCCACAATAATCATAAGAGTATTGAAGGAATTTAATATAGGGGGGGAAAAAAAAAGATAATTTAAGAGCTGTCATGCCTGTATGTAACGAAAGGGTTCAAATGTTCATTTATGATAACTACCTCAATGCTATCTGATGTATTCATTTCTTTGCTCATATTATCATATTAAGCAAAAATTATGAAGTGAAACCATTTATCGGTAATTTAACTGTTTCGTAGTTTTTTTTTTCAATAAATTTGCAGGTTGTTCTTAAGAGTTATGGAAGCGTAGTTTTACTTTATGTTGCACAAATACAACACGATAAAATTTTCATTCTCGTGCAGCAGTTTTTTGTGTTACAGAACACTATACTGATTTAAGAAATATTATAAAATTTAATGAATGTTGTAAACATTCTCACAGATGAGATTTGACAATACTATTCTCAAACACATTCAAATCTAACTTATAGAATGAATTAATTAATATCTACAGTAGCGATGAACAAAAAAAAATTACAGCTGATTTATTAATGTATATTTTTAATTAATAATTGTAACATGTAGTTAAACTTCTGAACTTATTATAAACCATTCTTCTAACAACGGTATCATCCGAGCGAACTATGAGTACATCGAAAAAAATAAAAACATATTTAAGAAATAGTATGATAAATGATAATTTATTTTAACTTATCAGTTATATCTATTGCAAAGGATTATATTGCCATTATAGACTCCAATTTTAAATTTTAACATATGGAAGATTTTTTCATATCGTATCCTATGAGATATAGTTTACATTTATCACAATCGTCCGATTTAAAAAAAAAAACAATTTTTTTAATACAAATCTCGCCGCTAACCATTTTTAAGTATCTTCCAGAGACGCTATTAGAAAAACAAATTTTCATTTTTGTCACTTTTTTTGTTGAATTAAAACATTTTCCATCCGAAGTGTTTATTCATCGCTCATAATTCTATTTATTTTAAATTTCGGCGAAATGTTCATTATGATCTAATAAAGGGTATTATGGAAGCTTGAAAATTTATGTTTTGTGCTAATTTATTGTTTCTAGAAGCAACAATCCTAATGTTTTTTTGCTATTTGGTATAAATAACGTATAAGTATATTTTAAAATTATTTCTATCCATTAACATCACGCTACGCTACAGATGTATATAATATATGTATATGTTTTAATAAAGGACAATTTCACATGATTTTCATATTAAGTAATTCAATTGATGTACTTTTTATTTTAACTTTTATCTTTATTTAATTTATTTAGGTTATTTTTACGCGGTTTATACATAAATAATTGTCCCGTGTTTTGTGTAATTATAATTACAAATGCTTATAACAATACAATTGAGGATTATAGAATACAAAAGAGAACCAAACTATCTGAATCAATAATGAAAATATTACAAAAAACGAATTAGAGAAAATATCAGAACGTATTTGCTTTAGAAGAACATTTACCATCTTGTGTTACAAAAAAAAAAAAAAAAAAAAACAAAAAAAAAAAAAAAAACAGAAAATTATTAGGCGGAAAAAATTGGATAATAGGAATACAAGATAAAAACTAGATAATAGTCCAATAGGAATAAAGTTATAGAGTTAGCAGCAAAATATTATGAAGAAAACTATATAAAGATGTTGAATTAGATATTACTATTTACAATCATACAGAAGCTGATATGGATTCCAGTAGTTCTTAACGACGAAATAACTGCGATAATTGAAAAATGGAAAAAGGAAAAGCTTGCGGATTTGACCGAATTTATGCGGAACATATGATGGGAATGCCGGAATGCTTGATAAAAATCTATGCAAAATTTTTCGATAAAATATTTGAGTCAGAAAAATTTCCTAAAGAAATGGCTACATCGTTATTATATTACCGCAGAAAAAAAAAATACTCGTAGCAGTTTAAGTAATTATCGACCGATTATTTTGATTCCTATTATATGTAAGTTGTTTATGAGGGTCTTATATATATTTTTTTTTTTTTTTTTGGCACAGTTTTCACCCATTGGCCAGTTTAAGTGGATTGTTCAGACTATAAACTTATGTTATTAGCCTTAATAAAATTATATAATCTACGCGCATCCAAGGAGATAGGATCCATCATGAGTTCTTCAAGTTGTATTGGAAGCGTATTCCTTGTCGATAAAAGTTCAGAAATAAAGCTGTTTCAATTTTTGTATTTTGGGCAGGACCAGATTTGATGTTCGATGTTATCTTCGATATTACATATCTCACAAACTCATCCCCAATTTGGCAAGATGACTAGGTGAACAGTTATGACCACTCCTTAATCTAAAACACAGATACAAAATCTTTATGGAGAAGATCCCCATGCTTAAACGAGGGCTCTTTTGGAATTGTCTTTTGGATAGTGGCGTATTTTTTACCTTTTAACACACGCGTTGAAATTCAAAACACGATTGAAAAGAACGGTACAACATTTCCTTAAGCTTCGGTATTAATTGTCTTCATTGTAGTTTAACGTGAATAGCTGGAATTAGATCTGATCGAGTAATCGCATCCGCTACCTCATTTCCACGGACACCACAATGGGCAGGGACCCACTTAAACTTCACCTTAGTTCCACGCTTGTGAAGTTGCCAAACCCGCTGTCGTATTGATATCTCTAATATACTCATTGAAAATTCCGGGAGTCTAGATAGTTGTAAAAGAACACTCATGGAGGAAAGACGCGTACGTAAAGTACTAAACGAATACCAACCGCAAACGCTAGCTGGATTTAGAAGCGAGTTACTGACTATTGATAATATTCATATATAGTTAATCAAGTTATAGAAAAAAAAAGTCATGAATATAACTTGAAGTTATATATTGTTCTAATAGATTTCAGTAAAGTTTTCGATAGGATTAAACAAAATGCGTTGTGGAATATTTTGAGAAATAACGGTTTTATTTATTTATTTAAGGATTAGATCTAATTAGTTTTCTCGGATAAGTGGTATTTTGTTTATGGACCTAAGTTACTTACATGTTATACATTTTCGTTTAATATTGTAATAATTGTTATTTTTTTACACTTTAGTTAAAACGTGTACCCTGTAAACTAACTGCATAAGTCATTGCTTATACGATAATCATTATGTATTAAATAATTAAAGTATACGAAATATATATATATATATATATGTATGTGTGTGTGTGTAGAACACGTTAATATACTACGATGGAAACTCGATGTTAAATTTAATCGTTAAAAACAAAAAAGAAATTATACCAGCAATCTCGTTATTAATCTTTCTACGTCGTACATTCAATAAAATTGTAACTTATAATTCATTTTGCGTCCGTTTTATTTCCCAACACTATTTTCGATGATAAGAAGAGTTAAAAAGAAGGCGTTAATAGTCAATTAGCCGAGGAAATGATTATAAGTAGATTTGATGGTGTATACTAGACGGTTGCAAGAAAATGTGAACCTACATTTATTTAACCTTGCGTGATTTAATAATCAGAACCGCTATTATTATTATTATCATTATTAATGGGTGTAGTTGATTTAAACAGCCACTTTTTATTAATTATTTCATTCACCACCATCAATTTCGGGCATCAAATTATAAATGTTATATATAAAGTAATTAAAAACGTCTATTTTTCTACTAGGTATTAAATGATATTTTACGCGTTGTATAAATATTTTTATAATTGAACCGTTGCTTTATGTCTACTAATAAATATTCTATATTATAAAAAATGGCATTTTTTTTACGTAAAAGTTCACTTACCGTATAGGAGAATTATGATTGGAAGGATTAATAAAAGAAATATCTTGTTACCACATAGTGGGGTGCAATGTTAAAACAAAAAATATAATTTATTATATTAGTGTAAGATAACATTTATTTAAAATTTTATTTCGAAAATATTACAATTTAAAGTACAATTAATGATATATTAAGAATATATTATCAAACGTTGGATTAACATGTTCTTTCATATTAAGATTAACATAATTGTATTATTGTTATAATTTATTATATTAGTAAGATAATAAAATTTATTTAAAACTTTATTTCGAAAATATTACAATTTAATATACAATTAATGGTGTATTAAGAATAAATGATTAAATCATGTTTATCTACATATTAAGATTAACATAATTGTATTATTGTCGTCATTATAATTGTATTTCGTACTATAAAATGTACTTTATTAATAAATATATTCAGTTGAAAACAAATAAAATAAATACCTAATAAACAGGGGGCCAAAAGTTACTAACAAACAGTACATACGGAAATAATTCAAATAGACGTCGAATTATTTAATATAATACATAATTATCTAGTTATTATAACGAAATAACTATTATATGAAATGAACTTATTATTATCTTAAAACCATTTTACTTTTGGCGCGTTTTCTTTCGACAGTCATCCGTCTGATATTTCTGTTTTTTTTTTTTTTGTACTGTAAATAGAATTAAGAGATTAAAATTATAGTCTGAAAATACATTCTACTATGACGAAGATTTATTTGATTAAATTATTTTATTTATATTTTCATATTGATTAAGGAAAGATGCTCTAAAATGATGCTTCATGTACCATTTTATGTAAAAGGTGAATTAATTTAAAATTTATAATTTTTACATAGCTCATTTAAGGATTAACTCATGAATATCCCATTTATGCTTTTTTTTTTTTTTTTGAGCCCATACGATTTAATTCCACGTTAGTATCCAATTGAGTTTATATAATTTATTAATTAAGATTTGTTTTTCTCTCTTCTTAAAGCGTATGTATATATATATATATATATATATATATATATATATATATATATATATATATATATATATATATATAATTTTTACATGTAACATTATGCCTATATATGACCTTCTGTTTATAACTTTGCTTTTGTGTATAACATTCTTCTTTTTGCACATAAAATTCTGTCTTTTGTATGTAACAATTAGCCTTTTGTATGGAATATTCAGCCTTTTATACATAACATTCTTCCTTTTATATGTAATAATTAGCTTTTTATACATAACATTCCGTCTTTTATCTGTAGCATTCCGCCTTTTGTATTCTGCATAGTTACTCTTTGGTTCGGAAAAATTTCCAAAAATTAAGGTAGTTATTTATTGTGAATGAGATGTAGGACTTTGACTGGTGTGTAATTAATCGAATTTCTAATGAATAAATGGGCAATATTTTTTTAACTATGTCTGAAAGCTCATTGTGTATATTTTTCGGCTGATTTATTTATTTATTTTCCCTTTATTGTTTGCTTAGTCTTCTATGGTGGTATGTTTTAATCGAACATGAACGTATTTCTTTAAAACTTAAAATATATTTAACATTTCTCGATCATATTTCTATAACGTTCCGTCATCTTTCAGCCGGAAGTTGTATGTATTTCTATTTAATGTCCGACGATCGTTATTAAAAAAAAAAAAAAAATTAATATTTAAATAACGAAAATAACTCCTACACTAGGAAATTTTTACGCTCGAACGCACATACGAATAAGTCGAAATATGTATTAAAAAATTAACTCGATTTATTTTTCAAACAATTTTTTTTTTTATTTTTACAGATTTTTAAAAATGTACAAGGAGTTGATCGCGTTGATAGTTAGCGCCTCGTTATGTTCGGCATGCATCGATGTCCAACCTTCGAACGCTAACAAAATTATCAATAAATTCGTAATAACTATTAACGGGGAACCGGAATTTTTCATACCTAAATCTGTGTATACAGGTAATTAAAGTCGAATCGAATAAAAATTACAATCGCTACTAATACGATTATACAGCGAGAATTATTGGTCGTGTACGTTGTCATCTTGTTCGAAACGTACACTATAAACTAAAAGTTAAAGTAAACGTTTGTACCTTGCCAAATTTTGACACGAAATTATACATTTTATACAATACTGCTTCTTAGGCGAACTCTAGATAATGTATTTACATAAATATTATCGAAATTGTACATATTTCATGCCAAGCAAAATAAAACAACTTTATTAGCGTTAAAATTTCATGTACCATATGGTGGACAAAGCGTTAATTAATTTCAAACGTGAAAGAACATACTCCCGATTATCCCCGGTATTGAGTGACGTGACAAATCGCGGATAAGCCAATTCCACGGGCAATCCGTAAAATTTTCAAAAGGTCGACAAAACAATTTAAATCAACGTAAAAAATTGACATGTATATATGTACATATATACATACTATGTAATTTATAAACTAAAGAAGGTTTTAAAATTTACCGGTAAGTTTCGCAAAAAAAAAAAAAATGTTTTTCGCGAAAAAATATTTCATCAGTTTTTGGTTTTTACAAAATCAAACACCTCTTCTTTAGTTGAGATTGAAGTTTGTTTTAGTAGAATTTTATCACAGATCGATATTCTCCTCTAAAACCCCATACACGATGCTCTATCAACAATTTGTTCATCAATAACATATTCGAAATCTGGATCATTGGCATCGCAATTAATCCGTTCAACAATGTTTGCTTCGTCGACGTCACTTGCTCCTATAACGGATTTCACTAAATTAGCTAAATCACAAGTACTAACTTCTTCTTTTTCTTCTGTAGATTCTTGTATTTTCTACATTAAATTTTCCTTCGAAATTTTACTAACGTGGATAAACAGTATTTATATTATAAATGCTGTCAAGAATCGTGTAGTCTTTCTGGAAACTGCGAAGATCATTTCCGTCTTCAATCCTGCTATAATAAATTTTGACAAAACTAAAAAACGGAACTATCTGCTACGGCCATGTTGACAAAACTGACGTGAACGAGACGGTGAAGAAATGAAAAACGTAAGATGAGAGTGCGGTTCTGAAAGTTGTGACTCGTACAGACTTCCGGTAACGGTGACTGTTGTGCAAAGAAACATTTTTTCATTAGTGTTTTTTTCCCCTCTAGAACAGCAAGAAAATCTACCATAGAAAGACCGCGGTTAATCGAGAGTTTACTGTATTCTGATTTTTATATATATGCGAATATTTAATAATTTTAAACATTATCGTTTATAGTGGCGTAATAATTATTATATTTTTAATTAACGAACGAAATTATTTAATATTTATCTATTCTCGGACCCGCATATTATAAAGCGGTTGTATAAATCCGCGCACAAACAATCGCTCGTAGAAAACAGCGCTGTATGCTAGTTGGCCTCCTATAATTATGACGAAACTTCGAATTTCTTATAAAACTGTTAGGAGGAGATCACTTGCAAATATGAAATTACTTTATTACGAAACAAACGGATTTTGCCCGTAGTATTCTTTTTATCGTAATACAAAATGTATTTCTTATCTCTGTGACTTATTAGTTATCGTCTATATACGTTTTTATTTCGTTTTGCTCCTTCCCGTTATAGGATGCCTTGATTTACAGCTATTTCAAATTCTTTTTTATCAGAATATGTTTTATTTCAGTTCAAATACACGGTATAGACAATGACGAATTTACTTCGTTCAATTTAACAAGCAGAGCTGACTACGGTCCATTAGGAGATAATCCGAGTTACGCCGGTTGGTTCTCCTTAAAAGCGGATGATAAATACACGACGCTTAATCCGGACTGTATAAATACTATCACTGTAAACGATCCGATACCAAAGGATATTATTCAAGTATTTTGGACAGCTCCTCAATCGGGTTGCGTGACATTTAGGTAATTACTTTTTATGAATTTTTACTATTATTAATATATGCACAACGTGAAGAGAAAAAGCGAGAAATATATTACTGCGAACTTTTATCGCTTACAAATAATCGTAGCCCCCCCCCCCATCGAAAGCTTATCAAAAATATAACTCGGTTAAGATCGATTCGGTATTAACCATTGTTCGTTGTCTTATCAGTTAAATTCTTCGTACGTTTTCGTATTAAGCTAAATACGGCGTTTCACTCCACCACTCGTTGGACG
This sequence comes from Coronaproctus castanopsis, assembly GCA_032883995.1. NCBI lineage: Eukaryota > Metazoa > Arthropoda > Insecta > Hemiptera > Monophlebidae > Coronaproctus > Coronaproctus castanopsis. The sequence goes on from CM065054.1 coordinate 20,011,171, forward strand.
GATTAACTAAGCCATTCAACGTTGAATCGGACAACAGGAATGGATACGAATAAGCTAGAGGTGATTCATCTAATACTAGCAGAGTAGGTAGAAATTTTTCTGCCGAGTAAGTCGGTAATTAAGATAAACTTCCAAAAAGACGAAATTTATGATACAATTTCTGATTTACAATGATCAAATATATCTCTTTTTATACACACCTACCGGTAAATCGCAAGCCCCTAAAAATAGTGTTAACCTCCTTTAATACATCCGAAATTACTGCAGATATTAAATCGTTTTCCAGCATTGTTGTATCTGTTTCTGAATTTAAGAAAAGGTTGCCTCTGTTTATACCTTAACATTCTATTATAGTACTACTATTCAGAGCGTGACGAGTGTTACATTATTTCACTAGTTCGTATATAGAATATTACGAAAGAATTTGCTCCTTCGAGCGTTTCAAGCGCCAAACGTTTTTGATCATATTTCTAATAATTGTTTCATGTCAAATAAATGCGCTAATTACGATAGAACACGCACTATTGCGTATATTTCTATTTTTTATTTATACACGTTCGCTCGATAATGGCTTAACAGCCGAAAAGCTTTGTGAATTTTCATAAGGAAAATTTTTAGCGATTTGAACTGATTTGTTATTTACCGCCGAATTTATTTTTAAATTATTTTTTCCACCCCCCCCCCCCCACGGGTCATACTTTCCATTTTCAGTTGTTTAAATATCGTATACTAACCTGAATTTCGGATAAATTTCACTCATATATCTAGAAATGTTATACTAATAAATTAACAATATTATATATAAAAAATCAATTGAAAATCAGTTAAATCACTAATATTTATTTTCTTATAGAAAACACAAAGCTTTACGGCATTTACGCCATTATCAAGTGAAACGTTTTTAAAAAATCATAATTTTAAAATATAAATTAAATATAATTACTTAAAACTATTTGATGGTGATTGTGAAAATATACTCCAAAAATCTTGTTCTGCTTCTGTTCTGTTTATTTTTTGAATTGTTCAAAAATTTAACATCAGTATATTTGTTTAATGATTTCGTTTTTTTATATTTATTTTTTCTTCAATATTATTTTTTTAAAAACACAATTTTACAAGTAAAATGAAAATAAATGTTCTAATTTTCATTTTACTTGTAAAATTGTGTTTTAAAAAATTTTGTGTTCGTATATTTTTATATTTTATATTTTACTTTTGGACATCACACATCGTAACAGTAAATAAAAAATTTAAAATTCCACCAGTATACAACTTTTACGGAATCCGGAAAATAATATTGAAGAAGAAAATTAATATAAAAAAACAAAATTAATAAACAAATATATCGATGTTAAATTTCAACAATTCAAAAAATAGACAGAACAGAAGCGGAACAGCATTTTTGGAGTATATTTTCACAATCACCATCAAATATTTTTAAGTAATTATATTTAATTTATATTTTAAAATTATGATTTTTTAAAAATGTTTCACTTGATAATAATACCGAAAAGCTTTGTGTTTTCTATAAGAAAATAAATATTAGTGATTTAACTAATTTTCAATTGATTTTTTATAAAAAATCACTACATTCCACATTATATAAAAAATTAAAATATTATATACGAGCTCTTTTTGTAAAATTAAACTTTTCAATTTAATCCTTTTGCATTAATCATCTCACGAGAATTACGGACGAGTGTACAATTTTCTCGTACCTTGATTGAATTTTTTAGAATAATGTAATCAACGATCGCAATAAATAATCACTGCGCAAACATTTTCGATAAATCTCATTTTTTGATCGAGGCCATTTTAAAGCGTTTCATTTATTTCACCTTATCAAACTTATAGAATACTTTTAGCGCTCCAATCCGCGATCGACGTTTTAATCAATTTATCGTTTATATGTCGTCAACTATAATTTCCGTAAAAATTTTAGTTGGACGAATATAAAAAAAAAAAAAAAAATCGGAAAAATTAAACGGGGGAATATGAATAATTTATAAAAGAGCTTATAGCGTAGTAATAGAAATTATTTATATTTCTCAGGGCAAATGTAGCTTATAAGACAGCGGATTTTGAGGATCAAGTGGACCACATTGAAAAACTATTTTGCCTTCTCGGAGATCATTCAGTTTTACCAGTTCCGATTCGGAAGGACGAATGTTGCGCCTGCGACGAAGCTATTTACCAAGTAAATTAAGATAACTTTTCGTCGATTTCTCTATATTATAACAACTCTCTTCGCGCAAACATATACATGTTAGACATTGAGCGAACATTTTCTATTTATTTTATTTATCGCGATCTATATCAAAAGTATGACGATATATATTTACAAGTGAATTGTAGGGTGACCCAGAGAAGACGGACGGTTTTGTTTTTTAAATAACGCAGTTGCTAACAACAACGCAAACCTTTCGTGTATACACGGGAGATTCGTTTTTGTCCAGTTTCGGCGTAAATCGATCGCGACAGTGCAAAGAGAGTTTCGAAAAGAATTTAAAGTTACGCGATTTTTTTTCTGCGGGGATACCTTAAAAGCCGCGTTTACAAAACACGTCCACGAGATCTGGAAAATATAAAAAATTGGATTTTTGAAAAAATTTCAAAAATTCAGCGACCTATGCTCGAAAAATTTTTTATTAAAAAAAAAAAAAACGAAAATGAATGTATCGTTGTAAATCGAAAAATGATTGTAAGCTAATCTCTCGCTTTCCCATTTTTAAACAAAATTTCATTCAAAAATGTTTGTCGAGTACTATTTAAATTATTCAAAAGACACGTTCATCTTCTCTAAGTCACCACCCTATGTATAAACGAAAAGACGAATTTAATGTAGAGTTAAAATCTAAGTTTACTTTAACGTATTGTACCTTAGAGCACCAATAATTCTATGCCTTTTTCTCTTTTCATTTTCTAAGGCAACTATCCAACAGTCTCAGTAGGTATTTAATATATAAATCCATCATCTGATAATTCAGATTTTTCAAATACTTATTTTCATTTTAATTGTAAAATTGTGTTTTTTTTTAAAAAAAAATTTGTGTTTGCATATTTTTGTATTTTATTTTTTACTTTTGGACATCATACATCGCAACAGTAAATGAAAATTTAAAATTCCATCGGTATACAACTTTTTCAGAATTCAGAAAATAATATTGAAGAAAAAATAAATATAAAAAAACAAAATCATTAAACAAATATATCGATGTTAAATTTCAACAATTCAAAAAATAAACAGAACAGAAGCAGAACAACATTTTATGGAATATATTTTCACCATCACCATCAAATATTTTTAAGTAATTATTTTTAATTTATACTTTTAAAATTATGATTTTTTTTTAATTTTTTGTTCGCTTGATAAATGCCGTAAAGATTTTTGTGTTTATCCATAAGAAAATAAATATTAGTGATTTAACTAATTTTCAATTGATTTTTTATGAAAAATCACTACATTCCACATTATATAAACAATTAATTATTATTGTTACTATTATTATGAAAAAAGAAAAGTATTGAAATGTAAATTTTATATATATATATATATATATATATATATATATATATATGTATGTGTGTGTGGGTGTGTGTATTTATATTGTATACGTTACCGACATTTGGTTACTTGAACTCCACTGTCCAGGTGAGACACTACGTGGGATGGCCTACGACCCTTAAGTGAATAAAAATAAAAAACAAAAAGATTTTTTTTCTTTTTATAAAATTATTGTATTTACGAATAAAAAAAGAAAAACCAATTACGAATTTTTTAAGGTATCTTAACACGCGCTACATTATTACGACTTTAATAAATATATATATATTGTGGAATTTTATAAATTATTTGTATGATTGACGGAATTTTCCCCCTAATTGTCGGAAACTTAGTGACCTGGACGGAAGTGACCATAACGTCGCTATAGAATTCCCATCGATCCGATCTAGCCAGGAGTTGAGCCTAAAGTAACTGATCAATCTTTCTAACAACCTAACTCTCCAGAGCTCTAGAGGCGCTACAGGTCTCTTATTTTTAGCAAAATGTCGGTTTCTTTGTATTTCTACTTTTTAAAGATTTTTCTCTTTATGTTTTGCCCTTTTTGTCGACAAAAACTGACAGACTAATGTTTCGTCATTTCTTATATTTTAAGTTTATATTTATACTTATTTTTTATTATTAGTATGGCTGCCAGCAGTAACATATAAATACGTGCACTTTTAAAAATTCATTTTGTTTGTTGCTAGGAATTGTCTAAATTCGTTACTTCGGCGAAACCTTCCGATTTCTCTTTTGGGACTAGCCAATCAGAAAATTTGGAACAGTTTCTCTTAATTTTCGACTAAAAGACCGAAGGAACCCATTTTATCAGGTCCGAAGTGAACTCCTTTTGTCAGCACTTGCTACGCCAATTATATTTTTTATCGATACTTATTTTTTGTATATATTACCTCGAATTTCCCAAAAACTCTAACCCTACTGGCGCCAGCATGTCCTCTCTTATACATATATATATATGTATATACATACATATATTATACTGTTAAATCTCATCTTTTTCCAAAAGTACGTTCGCCCTGTATACCTGTAACCCATATGGTATATATGTATACACATATACATGTATACGCTCATTGCTATCTCTCACAAAACGTTATTTAATGTGTAAAAAAAATCGTCAAAAACGCAAATAATGCTAGTATACAGAATTCAGCTGATATTTATTTGAACAGAGATTAACAACCGCCTAAAACTAATCAGTTTATTTCGAATAAATTAACAAGATAATTAAATTGAGGTAAAACAAAAGCGGAATCTTTTTACATATACATATGACCCAAACATATATATATATATATATAAATGAAAATAATAATTAACGAAAACGAACGCCAATTCAGAAATACGTCTTAACTTTGAGAACACTTCGAACAGACTGACGCAAGTGACGCATCCTTAAGGAAGACCTATTTATACCAACGCTAGAACGTCTGACCGCTAGTAAGATCGAACGCCTGACCGGTAGTATGATCGAACGCCTGACCAGTAAGAAGAAACCTGATTAATGGTTCCATAGAACCATACTCAGGTAAGAGATCAGAAGACATCGAAGCGGACGCTGTGACGCTGCGGCAATTGAACTTTGAACAATTTCAAACATAATGTATTATTATTATTCTCATACATATTCCTCAATCTTTGTAATTTTTGATTATAAATTTTAATTTTAATATTTTAATTTATAAATTTTAATCACCTCTTACTACTACTAATAATGTAACAAGTAGGGCTGTTTGTTACTTACTCTATATATATATATATATATATATATATATATATATATATATATATATATATATATATATATATATATATATATACGATGGGCTATAATGAAAACGGCATTTAAATTTTTTGTAATACTTGCTTCTTTTTTTTTTAATTGGGCTTGACTGTTTGTAATATCATCATAGTCGCGAGGTTGGTCCAAGTATCGTGATATTATGAGTTATTTTAACTATTCCGTATAATTGGTCGCCATCTATCCCTGTCCTGGGCGCATTTAACTAGTTGTTGTAGTGAACTCACGCCAGTTATCATTTTGACATTGTCTACATATCGCGTTGGTGTCTTCCTCTTCGTTTGCGACTTTCAACCGTACCTAATATTATAAATTTTTTCTAGATTGTTCCTCTGCATGATATGGCCAAAGAAAGTGGATATACGTTTTTTAACGATATCTCGTAATCGAGCATCCGGATTAAACGTTTGTCCTCCTCGCTGTCCACGACACTCTCAGCATTCGCTAATATACTTCGAAAGCATCGATCCTTCGAACGTCTGTTTCAAAATCCAACACTCAGATGTGTATAGGAATACGCAGAACACTAACGTTTTCATTAGGCACATTTTGGCGGTCATAATTATGTCGTTGCTTTTTTAGATTCCTTCTTAATTGAGTTAGTGCAACCTTCGCTGTCATTATTTGCCTTTTAATTTTTTACCTGTTGAACCACAATTTTTTGTCATAAGTAAACCCAAGTAAACAAATTTATCAACTATTTTGTCAGGCTACTTTGTCGCTGTTAGATACGCAAAAGGATTTTATTAAATCAATTAAGTGACTTGAAATTCCAAATTCACTAAGTATTTGTCGTTGTACTGAGTCAAATGCTTTCGCATAAAAGAAGATGTATGCATTAACATTAAACTCCCTACATTTTTCGATTATTTGCTTTATGTTTAGGATATCCAGACTGGAAAAAGAAATGCAGAGATGAGTAAAAGAATTTAAAATATAGGAATATAGGGCAATGTATACGGGGGTATTTTGAACAGCTAAGAGAAATACAATAAAACTACACGAAAATTATTATAATGGGAACATTCGAGGATAACATGGTTCACATTAGCCACTAAGCGGATATCCGTAGGGTACGAGCAATTAGGAGAACTAACAAGTTTCAATTTATGTAGCGAAATAGGAAGGCGACTACCGCCGAGTCTTAGTATGGTACTCCGCAATTTGATCGTTTCAACTTTAATATTGCAGAACCATGAATTAGCAGGTATGTCGGGTTAGATTTAATTTATAATGCCTCCCTGTAAAAAAGGTTCAGATCACAGATTTTTTCAGCATTCCTTATGTGCAAATTTAATGTTCGCTAGGAGATCTATATGAGTAAAAAATAAGAATGTTCCTAATGTAACCGTTGAGGTGACCACTAAATGATCGGCTAGATTATTGTCACAGTAATCGCTACGCCCGAGGATCTGAAGAATTTAGCCGTCACCTCGAAATAGTTTAATTGGCATACATAATTTAAATAATTGACGGGAATGGAGAGAATTCAGCTGGGAGCGTTGTAACGCCAGAAAGAGGCAACCCTTAGAATCAGAGAGGATTAGAATATCCACAACACTATATATATATATATATATATATATATATATATATATATATATATATAATATATATATATATATATATACATTGTTAGTAACATAATTTATAACTCAAGAACGGGTGGATCGATTTTTATGATCCCTGGTTTTTTTGGATTTGTCTACTGCCGGAATTAAAACATCGGAAAAATTCACAACAAAAATTAAAAATAAATCCGTAAAGAAGTTTTAAAATGATATGTCGATAATTTGATATCGATAAAATCGATAATTGTAATTTTGCCGGAAAATACATCAGTAATCTTAGTGTAATTAATGTGTAGAATTTGTTTTTTTTTTTGATTAACCATTCTGGGGTGGAATTCTATTTGCGATGATAATTTTCAAACGGTAAGTTATTACTTTGTCAGAGTATTACATTTCTAATCGTAAAAACATTGCGAGATATTTCATTATGTAATTATGTATTGTGCGAAATCGTAAAAACATTCATAGATGTTTTCATTATGTAATTATAAATTGTGCGATAATCATAAAAACATTCATAGGTGTTTCATTACGTAGTTACGAATTGTGCGATAATCGTAAAAACATTGATAGATGAATCATTATGTAATTATGAATAACCACAATTTAATCAGGCCCCGTTCAATTCTGATTTGTACAAGTATTCTATGAATGACCTTTATAGTTATTTCAATATAATTAAAATACATTTAATTTTAACGTTTGTAGATTTATTGAATTTCATTCATTTTGAGTATTTATTTTATCTTAATAAAAAACTAAATTTAATTCAACTAATAAGTTAACGCAACCTTTATCGCTTCTAGGGCAGTATGAAGTTTACCGAGTAGATATATAACAAGTTAAAATTAATTGCATAATTCAAAATTACATAACGAAGCAGTATAAATGTTTGCACAATCGCAAACGTGTGAATGTAAAATACATTTATTTCCGTGTATTCCAAATTTTTATACATTTATTGAACTTAATTCGTATCTTAATAGAAAATTAAATTTAATTCAGCTAATAAGTTAATACATTTATTGATTCGGGGGCGATACGTAGTTCACCCTGGGTAGTTAGTATTTATATATATATATAACATAAAGTTAGCTTATATTATCGGTGCATATTTTCCTTTTTTAATGTTTCCTGTAATTTCGTACGCGGTAACATTTTTTTAAACAACTTCATTTTATAAAATTATCCTTAAATGTATCCAATGGAAATTTATATTGTTTCAGAATAAAACAATTTTTTAGTTTAAAAAATGCTTTTGTGCTTGTATTTTTTTGTGTGCTATAAATATCGTTTTCAAAATACCGAGTATACACTAGTGTTTTAGGTAATACATATTAATTTTTATATGCATATATATTTTTTTACACACATACACACAATGTGCACATATATATATATATAAATTAAATTTATTATATCTATTTACCGACGGCCTCAAAAAAAAAATCCTTTTAAAAGTCGAATATACTATTGTCGTGTAGGTCACTATCCAAGGTTTGTGGTCTAATAATACGCATCCGAAAAACTTTCCGAACACGACTTGGTTGTTACACTTCAGCGATTTTCTAGCAGCTACTCACGACAGAAATTTAAAATTTTGGCGAGAAGGATATATAGCTACCGAAGGATTACGACAATTGGCCGAATTCGGATCTACTTCCATTTTAGAAACTGAATTACGGGAACAGGTAAAAATAAAATAAGCCGCGAAATAAAACAGATGATTTATTGTTATGCGATGATACATATAAATATATATAAAATATCCGTTGATTATATTTTTACTAAAGTGAATAAATTGATAAAAATAATTACATATATATATATATATATATATATATATATATATATATTATATGTTTTACGAACGACGCTGGCAATTACAACGCTGATGAGAGTACAACACATAGATTTATACAAACCATTTATAATCTATGAGAAGGCGTTCGACACAGCGGAGGTCTGGGCAGTACTGAATTCGTTGAATCTAATTAGCATCAATAACAAGTATATAAAATGGATATAGAGAACATTTACGGATCTGCCACAATGCAGATAAATTTATGAAATAAAACGAAAAAATCTCAATAAAAAGAGGTGTTAGACAAGCAGATACCATCTCACCGAAATTATTTATCTGCTCTTTGGACACCGTGTTTAAAAACTCGAATTAGACTACAATCGGTATTGCAATACACAAGATTCGCAGACGATGTAGTTGTAGTGAGCGGAAGTGCAGAAGAGCTACAGACGATAACAGTTTTAAATGTACACTCGAACAAAATTGGACTAAGAATAAATTTACATAAAACGGAAATAATGAACAACGAATAGCATACCTTAAATTTATAATTCTTCGTAATTATCAGACTCGTTTTTATTAATTGCGAATTGAATTCGCGAACATCTTCGATAATTGTTCAATTATTTATTTCATTGTCAATTTCGATAACTTATTATGTCTGCTGTATTTCTTCTAATTGTGGTATCTCTTCTACATCCAAGTTAAACGGGTAATCGGCAATTTTACTAATCATTACTGTTTTTTGTTGTTTTTTTTTTCGTTTTTTATTTTTTAATAATTTTTTATAATATTTCAGGTTATCCTTGTTTTTGATAACATCAGGTTTTTTGGTGGTAGGAATGCAGTTTTTACAACATCGTAGAATTTTTTATATTCATTCGATATCATCATAATGATTTAGCGCTTGCGATTTATCCATTTCGTTGATATATAAATTAGTATTATGCTGAAGAAAGTGATAGTTATGGAAAGAAGACAGCAAAATCTGCAAGTCCTACATACACATCTCGCAACTACATATTCATCTCCAAAGTTATATTACTTATGCATAATATTTTACTCTAAATTCATTTTTTTAACTGAAATGGCGGGTGTGACATTAATAATACCTTAAAAGGTTAGATCGATGATCTAATCATAAATCCACAAGTGCAGTTAAAAAAAGACAACCATATTATATATATATATATATATATATATATATATATATATATATATATATATATATATATTGTTTTTTACGTTTTCAGAAAAAACATTTCCGAAGTATAACGAAGATAAACGGTATATGGTATCCGAAAGTAAATTCTAATACCACAACAATAAAAATGAAAACGGACAGAAATCGTAATTTATTTACTATCGCATCTATGTTAGGTAATTAAAGAAGAATAAATATTATTTTTATCATTATTATTTTATTCCCGTATAGATTTTAAATATGCACAAATGATTTATGCGATGTAGAGTGTAAGCGAAAAATATTAAGCTATTCGACGATACAATATATTTTGCGTTTTCCAAATAAAATGCAATCTTTAATAAGGAACGATGTACAGAAAATATATAAATATAGGACGACCCAGAGAAGACGGGACGGATTTGTTGTTTTTTGAATAAATCAAAAATTACTCGACCAAAATTTTTCAATGAAATTTTATTTAAAAATAGAAAAACGAGTGATTAGCTTACAATCATTTGTGGAACACACGATATCGTTTATATGACCGCCATTTACAACAATACATTTCGGTCTTTTTACAGAATTTTCGAGTACTTTTTCGAACATAGGTAGCTGAATTTTTGAAATTTCTTCGGAAATCCCAGTTTTCAAAAAAAAAAAAAAATCGCGTTACTTTAAATTCTTTTCGAAACTCTCTTTGCACTGTCGTGCCGAAAATAACGTTCCATGGAAGTACTCCTTTTCGTTATAGGATGCCGTGATAATTGAAACTGGGCAAAACGAATCTCTCGTGTTGTGTACTGCGTTCTAGCGCTGTTACCGACTGCGCTATTCAAAAAACAGAGCCGGCCGTTTCCTCTGGGTCGCGTTATAGTTATCTCGGAATCGGTTCGTTCTATATCGAAACAAAAACGAAACACGTTATTTACAGGCAATTAAAATAAAAAGTTTCCGGAATTGAAAAGAGTAGGACGGTAGTAAATGATGTTGGAGCGCTAGACGCAGACTAAATATTTCGCTAGTATTGAACTAATCCGTCTTATTGTCTAAGGGAATATTTTTCATATATTCACCCTGGTCGCTAATTATATTTTTATCGACGTATTCGATCGCACGGTATCGCTCACTGGCGAGGAGCTGCCATCTATCTTAGTAAACCGTTACAAACGTTACAAAATGCAATGTTTAAGATTATATTTTTGTCGATTAGATAATTGTACGAAATACATCTTTTAAATTTCGTTTTGTAAGAATAATAAGTATTTTCGAATTGAAATTAAATCGACGCAAGTGAATATATCGTACAAAGATCGCATATATAATAATTAGTTGCCCCGGTGAGAGACAACGTTCGAACGTCTTTTTATTTAGGTTAATTTTATTGTGAGATAAATTTAGAAGAGACTTATTTGTAAATAATTATTTCAATTATTGCTAGTCGTCATTTTGTTTTATTTTATATTTAATTATTAAACGCGAGCCACGCAATTTACGCGCATTGGCGATATACATTATATATATGTTCAGTTTGTTATTCTAATATATATATACGATTTTATTATTATTAATAATACTATTAGTTTATTATTTTATCGATATTATTATTATTATTTATTTATTTATTTTATGATTATAATGATGGTGATTGTTATTATCGTTTGAAGGTACAAATTATATATGTTCAGTTTGTTATTCTAATAATATATATATATATATATATATATATATATATATATATATATATATAAACGATTTAATTATTATTAATAATATTATTAGTTCATTAGTTTATCGATATTATTTTTTCTTTTATGATTATAATGATGATTGGTATTATCATTTGGTGGTACAGATTATATATGTTCAGTTTGTAATTATAATAACATATATATATATGTATATGTGTATATATATCCCCATCATCATCATCTCGTGCAACAGTGCGTCCATTTTGTCTTTTTCCATTGAGGATATACGTATTTGTTTAAATGAAGAATGTATGTACCGAATTTAATTGTATTTCTATTTTTTTTTTTAATAATATTGTTATATTAATGAATAATAATTATTATTAATATTGATCTAATTTTAAATTAACTAGCCGTCACTTAGTCGACTATCGTTTATTTTCATAGTTAAATAGGTGCTAAATAAATCAACGTTGAATTACTTCAACGAGTATATATATATATATATATATATATATATATATATATATATATATATATATATATATATAATATATTGCCTTTTACAGGCCCGTCTCCCGATTGGTTTGTCGGAGTTTCCCAACTGAATTTGTGTGAAGAAAGTTGCACTTGGATCGAAAATAAAGTCATCGATTTACATTTATATGACGCCGGAACCGATAGTGGAGTTTCTTACCTGGTAACAAGAGCGTCCTCATGTATATATATATATATTCACCCCATACATACATACATACATACATACATACATACACGCATATATGTAAGATGATATATATTACGATTATTGGAGATTGCCTTTTAATTGTTCGTTTTTATCATTTATACTTTTCTAGTTGGGAATTGACTTATTCAAAAACTTGAAAAAAAAAAGAAAAAAGAAATGGATTTATTTTTTTATATACGGATATATTTGTTTTGTAAATCGGCAATAAAATAATTATAATAAAAATTGACACGCTTTTAGGTTTTACAAAAGGCTGGTATTTAATAGGTGATTTGAAAATAATTGCTTGACATCACTCACACACATGCGCGCTCGTATGAGTTAAGTATCTTAATCATTCACGAATCTTTATCGAATCAAAATGTATAGCTACGTTCATATTCAAGGAGTTTTATTTTATATTCAGAGTACAAGTAAATTTTATATAAAGTAGAAATAGCGATACTAATGAATTGCAATAGCTTGCTTGCGTGTAACGCAACTGATACAATATCTTAGTGTCACCTTTCTTGTTAAATGGTATTAGCATTCATTCTCTCGCACCAATCTTCCGATTATTCCTTGTACGCCGTATGTAATTATTAACCGTCAATATTTCCGCTTCTACGTTATTACAGCCTGCAGCTTTCTCATTTTTCAACGTTTCAATTTTTTTTTTTTTTACTTCTTTATTTTTATTGTACAATATTTTTGTAATAGTGTCTTACTACACTCTTTTTGATTCTATAAAATCCATCATTCACATCGTTGAGTTCGATTTAAAATTCACCGCTACTAACGTTATTTCTCATTATTAACAGAGTTCAGGTAATTGACTCGTCGAAATAAAAAAATTTAATTTCTTCCTCATGTACTACGCTGTATAATTTTTATAGACTTTCGTTTATCATTGATTACTAGGATTATATAATCAAATCACTTATCACTCTAGTTGCTCCGATTTACTAGAGTTAACTACTCACTCAAGCCCACGGTATATAGAATAGACGGGAAGTATTCACACGAACTAGGGGCGCAGTAGTCAAACGAAATTATGACGTAGTTGGTACCCATCCCAAATCCAGTTTTGTTATACAATGGGTCATTTCATTGTTTCTAGAGCATTGCTTTTTTTTTTTTTTTTTTTTATATTATTATTTAAATTTACGTACCGTGTACCGCAATTATAGCTAGAGGCACGGAACTAAAATAATTACAACAAAGGTATTATATAATTATAACGAAGATATTAACTGTTTACAACAAAGGTATTAAGATAATTATAACAAATGCGTTAATTTGATACATTTTAAAAATTCGAAAACTCTATTTTGATATCCATGTTATCCCTCAGCAAACTTTGCAAGTCGAGTGATGCGATTCCGTACTGTTTTCGGTATTTGTCGTAAATTGGACAGTCTACCAATAGATGCTGGACGGTCAACTGACAACATTGTTGACACGTTGGTGGCGTACTTTTTTCTAATAGATGAATATGTGTTAATTTTGTGTGTCCTATCTATTAATTCGAACATAATACTACCTCTTCCATTCTGTTACTACGATGTGCTGAGTGCCACTGTTTTGAAGATAATTTTATCGATCGTAGTTTATTCACCGTAGATATTCTTTGCCAGTTACTATTCCATGTCGATTCGAAATGTTGCTTTAAGTATTCTTCGAAGTCAGCTATCGGTACATGGATATTTAGAAGCGGATGCGAAACGGCTGTTTCTTGCTGATATCGGCTATTGAATTACCATATATATTGCAATGAGCTGGTATCCACAAAAGTATTATGTTCTTAGATGTAGTTTGTAACGTGAGTTTTATTTCGTTGGCTATTGGATGCAAAATTTCATTATTTAATAGAGTTCTTAATGCTGAAAGCGAGTCGGTACATAAAATGAAATTTTTATTTCTGTCGGAATCTGCGTAATTCACTGCGGATCTAATGGCGTATAGTTCTGCTGATAAGACTGAAAACGTAACTGGAAGAGCAATTTGAAGAACTACGTTTATCATTAACAACTACCGAGCAACCTACCGCTGTTGAAGATTTCGATCCATCTGTATATATAAATTCATATTCTGCATGGTTTTCTTTAATCTCCTTTAACGTTTCTCTTATGATTTCGCACGGTTTTTGTTTTTGTGTTTATGGTATTTTATTTTTTAGTGTAGAATTCCTAATTTTATTTTTTAAATTATTTTATTTCTAATTACTATCAGGGCGAGACTGAATAATTTCATCGATTTCCTAAAGATAAAGTTCTTCGAAAGCAGTGGTTGCATATGAGCAGAAGGGCTGACAATATTGAAAGTGCACGCGTATGCTCTTTTCATTTTAATGAAAATAATTTCGAACGGGATCTGCAATCAGGCATTACTTGAGAACAAGGCAAAAAATATATTAAAAAAGGATTCCATTCCTCATTTAAGAATGCCAACTTTGACTGAGTTTAAGTCACATAATGAAAATGAACGCAGTTAAAATAAACGGGAGTTTAAAAAAATTGTCGGTTCTTTGTTAGCAAACAATAATGGGGAGATAATTTTAACGAATAATAGAAATGGTGGACTGAATTTTACCCGATGTTAGCGATAGCGAGGAATTAATTAAATTAAAATTAGAAAATAATTGCTTAAGACAAACTAATGAAAGTCTTTTGAACGATTTAGGAAGGGCAAACGCTGAAATTACGTGTTTAAAACTTAGACTAAAGATGTTTGAAGGTATTTTCTCGACATGTCAGCAACGGGTAATAGTTAATGGAAAATATTCCAGGTTGGACATCCGATGATTTATCGAATGCAATATCTTTAAGATGCATTTCTAAAAAATCCTTCCAGTTGGTAAAGGACATTTATAAGTACCCGATTCCTAGTGAAGTAACTATAAAACGTCGCCTAAGCGAATTCATAGTTATCCCAGGTTTTATAAATCTGAGTTTGAATATTTTGAAATCACATTCGAGAATATTCACCGACTTGGAAAAAGATGTACATAGTGAAAAGAAAGATTTGTTAAAAATGCTAGCCGGTTATGTTGCATATCGAATGAAAAAACGAGGATTAGATACTGCTTTTGAATAGGGCCATCAAAAAAAAATTCAATCCACCTAAACAAATTGACTGGCTCGCTACAATATTGAGGGGGTGCTTTAATGAATCCAATCGAAGAATGGATAAAAATTATTATACAATATGGAAAAAGATTTTAACAATTACCCCACGGCAGTAACATTAATAAAAATTCGAACGTAATGAAAACACTGATAAACGCATTGAAATCGAAATACAGTAACACGGGTGTTGACGAATTCGCCATTTCGTTATGTTAGAACGCGAACATTTATCAGGATTAAGACGCTGAACAAGAAAAAGTAAAATACCGACAGTAATATCTTTAAATGCATATACTCCCCAAAAATCATGATTTAAAGATACTATTTATTGTTTGAATAATTTTAAAAATGAAACAGCAGTAAACTAATCGCGAGAAGTGGTAGCACAGCTGTAATTAATACGATATTAAAATAAATTATTTATATAGAAGAGGAAATAAAACAAAATTTGGAAAATAAAAACTAAAATAGTTTCAAAACCACAATTTAACCCCAAAAAAAATGTTCACGCGATATTTCTTCTACACAGTGACGGAGTCGAGTTGAGTATCGTTGACGTAGTAGTTGCTAGGCGGTATGCACGTGATACCTATCGTGTATTCTATATACCGTGCTCAATCCGGACAAAACCGACTTTTAAAAGTACTCGATTCCTAAAAGTAATCGATTCTACCCATCACTAGCTACGAATACGGTGTTACTGCTAATGTTTTAAAATGATCATTTGCGCTCCGTCGTCTCTCGTTTCTTCCTATAATATATACGTTCGGTCTTTCCATACACACGCATATGGTGTTATTGCGTGATATGAAAAATGTTATAATCTTTATGTCGCGAATTGGAATCGAACTCTCGGTCGAACGTTCTATATCAACTCTGTCATGGCAGCATATATTATACACACACATGTATATATCTTAACAAATCTTAATATGGAATTTTTATTTGTCATATATATATATATATATATATATATCTATATATATATATATATATATATATATATAGTCTGCGAACGAACCAACAATTCCTCAAGATAAAGTATATCGAATTATGGTCGACTATCCAGAAGATCCTCGAGCACCTTTTTACGATCCGAATGGTACTCCAATAAGACCATTCGCTCGACTGTATCTCACACGAGAAAAGTTGATTAAGAAGCCGTGCAAAGAAGACATCGTTACAGAAGAACAAAAGTTGTTCGCTCAAATTGACGAGATGCTCGCGAAGCAAACTGGAGAATTTGATCTGAGAGGTAAGTTTTTTATACTATGTAAAATACTAAATTTAATGAATAATTTAGTAATAATAAAATAATAGCTCGCCGACGGAAAGTAATAATTCTATAGTGGTGAACTTGGCTAAATGTTCGTACAGAATTTTTATCTTACCTAGATAGACTAGAGAATATATAATGATAATACCAATAATAAATATGTATTACACGCCAAAGTTTTAAAAGAATTTAAAAGAAACACTTAGAAAATTATAAACGTTACTTTTGAAAATTTAAATAATTACAAAAAAAACAACTCTAATTCCAATAAAAATAATAAGAAATTCAAATTAAAAATATATTATATTTCATGTAAATTAATTCGCAATTCTTATCACGAACCAAAGTGAGTTACATTTAAAAAATAAGTCAACGATAAGACTAATGATAATGATAATCTGAGTTTCTAAACTGTGTTACCTGTCAGCCCGTTTATTTAAAAGATTTACTTGGTAATATTTTATCAGCATGCGCCAAGAATACCAATGAAAACCAACTTAATATTAGATTATTTACTCCGGTAATAAAAAAAATGTGTAGTTTGCATTACGTATCAACTTACTGTCTAACTGAAGTGAGGAATTAACTGTTTGAGATAGTTGTTTTATTCAAATTTTGTTGGGCAGATTATAAGAACTTTCAGAAATTTTTAAACATAATTCCATTCTATTATGTTACATACGATCGCTTGTAGATGAGAATGAACTTTTCAGTTAATTACTTTTTTAATTTCGGTATTTCCAAAAAATTTCATTACGTAATTTTATTCGATAGGTAATTTATTTCTGATATTTTGACAAAAACTCTTTCATATCTTCTGCTAATAATTCATCCATATTTTGCTAGGCTACTTGACACCGACTGAGATTTTTGTGTTCGGTAAGCAGGTGTAATATTAACGATCTTCAAAAGGTACAAAATTATTATCGTTACCTATATTTTAAATTTTTTTACTAACGTATATTTTTGGAGAATAGAGTTAACTTCTGATCTGGGGGGGGGTTATTTATTATTTTAATTTTTTCCACGAGACGTTCACATTATTACTTAAGATAAGTTCGCTTAATTTTATGCGACTGTTACGGATATTTTATTAGTCATTTAATTATTTATATTTATATGAACAAGGTGAAAATAAAGATTTCTTCATTTATTGTAAATATCAGACGGTACTATTGTTGATTATTTTATTTAAACAGTTTTCGACGCCTCCGTTTATTGTTGAGAAGATCAATTTTTAATTCTCCGTGTAAATTATCGAATGCACTACAGCTCCCTTTGATAAATAGCCTGGAATCTCGTATGAGTTTTATTGCGGCATGAAATCACCGCCTGATGTATATTCCCGCTGATTTAGTCTTATCTACATCGATCGATATAATAAATTTATTGATAATTCTTTAGTACAAAAGTCAGAAGTTGCAGTTTATATAGTTCATGTTAATAATAATAATAATAATAATAATAATAATAATAGATGATTGCCGCGTTGATAACTACTCGAAATGGAGTGAATGCTCGGCAAAATGTGGAAATGGTTTCCGTTATAAAATTAGAAATTATACCAATTTTGAAATGGCTACTTTAGCTAACTGTACCAGACGTCTTGTTTTTAAAGAACCATGCCAGGCTAACCAGTCCTGTCCGTTAGTATTTGTTTATTGTTTTTTAAAAATATTTATATCGCTCGAATCGTACGTTGTGCATTAAAGAGAAATTGATAATACGTTTGCGTAATAATAGTAATGAAAAAAAAACAATACTATGTCTATCTCGAATAACAAATTATCTTCTTCTTCTAAATATTATTTGGATAGGAAAAATATATTTATTATGTGTTGTTTACCATATTCACTATCAAATTATTTGATAAATAATTGTTTTTTTCACTTTGTTATTTTTTGTAATATTCTACGCGTAAAATATTTTTTTTTTCTTTTATATTATGTTTTATTCATTTTTTCGTTTTTATATTTTGATAATAATTATATATATTTTTATAAGTCGTATATATTTTTAAATTTTAATTTTTTACGCCTACTCGATAATAGCTTAATAACCGAAAAACCTTTGGGTCTTTTTGTATAAAAATTTATAGTATCATCTAAGACGTGGCCAGTTTTTTTTCTTCGACAAAACGATTACCTAAAATTTAAATTAATTTCTGCATAATATGCGGATTAATTGTGAGATGGCGCGCGCTTCTCCAATACTATAACTCGTATTTACATACACACACATATATATATATATATATATATATATATATATATATATATATATGTATATATATACATTCTCAGTAAGTACTATAAAAACCTCAAGAACTCGTTGCTTTAACCGGGAAAGGGTACATTCACAGGTGACGGCTAATGGAAATTTAGATTGCGAACAACCGCTCAAGTGCGCAGTTGTACCGTCTATTTTTGTTATATTCTTAAATAATTTTACACGTACTGAATAAATAAAAAAAGACGACTACTATAAGCTAAAAAAAAAAAAAGCGAATCCATTTTGAACTAAAAGAAAAAAATGACACACGTTCACTAATAAGCTAAGCATCTTATTTAAGTATAAAATTCGTTTCAAATTTATAAATTTATTATATAAGAAACGGCAAAATATGTTTGATAGCGTTGATGCCAGTGAAGAAGATATAGAACTTCTGGACGAATATTGTAAAACAACCGCCTGGTCCGATTGGTCCGAATGTACAGTCACTTGCGGTATCGGTTTTATGACTAGAACGCGTCGATTTTTAAGCCCGGCCGGTTATAAGCGATGTCGTCATATTGATCTGCTAGAAAAGAAAAAATGCATGGAACCGCCTTGTAAAGAAATCGATACCACCGAATCGGTAAGCCGTTTATACGGTCCTACGTCCTCGTTAATTATGCCTAATACCGCTTGTAAAGAAAAATATCAACAGTCTTTACTCGACGATCATATTTATCTGTCGTTAATACGAAATTATTATTATATACACATATGTACATTTAAAAAATTACAACTGATTCAAAATCACCGTTGCAGATTCATACTAAATCGTCACTGGTATACAAAAATTACTGATATACACTCGGAATTAAACATTTTATACATCTATCTTCTTATATTAGTTAATTATCGAAAAAGTTTTACGATAGCTGTAGAATACATCGAAATAGATTAATGAATTTCATAGGTGATTATGCTAAGCCACTATATACTCATTTAATTTATGTCTATGTCAATTACTTATTTTGTGTAATTAATATGGTATGTGTTCATGTGTGTGCAAAACATGTGTATATATGTGCGTATGTTTGATCGTATTTTTTTTTAAAATGCTGTGCCTCGGGGCGCACGGAAGAATTGAAACTTAAAAACGAAAATACACTTATAATAAACTCGCGATTTCGTACAAATTTCACAAAGAAAAGGAGCCCGCTATGCTTAACTTGATTTGGCGATGACTCAAATATTTTCTTCCTCAAATCTACGTCGCACACATATATGCTTTGTGCAGCGAAGATTTGAACGAAATAACGGATAGCCATGTGTGATGCGCAAAAGAAAGAATGCGAACGCAAAAAAAAATTTGTACGCCTATACATATTTTATATATATATATATATCTGTGTGTGTTTGTACGTATGTATGTTAACTGAATATACACGTATATGAGTACAGCATACGGGAAAGAGTGGAGGAGGCCGACTACACTGTGAGAATAAGCCTGCCTATGTTTTGGCTAGCTCGCTCGTATTACGAGTTAACTCCCCATACATAACGAGCCAATAGAAGTTTCACTTCAAAAAATCTACAAACAATGCTAAACAACTTACCATCTCGCATGCCATTTATTTTCGTGAACATCAATACTTGATATAATTTTTTCTTACTCAACACTAACCTTCGTCACTATACTTAATATTCGTATTCGTTTCGCACGTTTAGCCATAAGTTACTATTGTGTATTTATGATACGGTACATTCGAAACTTTAGAAAATATGGATAAATAAATACGTCGTTGAAAAAGGTATAGTATAATAATTCTATGTTCCAAATAGATAGTCAACAAACCGGACATAAGGATAACTGTAATGGTATCGATAACTGGGATTTTATGTAGTATAAAGCTGTTCGTAAGATAAGCTATGTAGAAGGTTCGAGCAGTTTCGTTCGGTTGTTGGATCGTATAACTCTAGTTAGTCGGTCGTCTATATTTTCAAGACGTTGTAATAGCCCTGATAAATACGAGATAATATTAAAAAATAAACATTCATAAATAAATATTGCTTGTGAAATTAAAAATATTTCGAAAATATGACGTGCAAAAATTTTTTTACACGATTTCTATCAGAGACTATAAAAATATTATTATTAACAAACAATAATAATAATAATTTAAAAGTTTGCGATTTTTTTTTAGGGTTCCCCATTTAATTTCCTATTTTAAAAATTTCGAACGATGAGATGAAATGAAATAAAATAAGTCTAATATTCCGAATAAACAAGGATCCTTTGTATTGATGACTAGAAGTTACTCACAGCTTCGCCTGTGTAATTATTTTTTTAAATACAACATCGTAGTCTCTTTCTTTTACTGCGCGAAAGCAAAAATTCAGAACGAACGGAGATATATATATATATGTATGTATGTATGTATGTATATGTTCGGTTAATGAAGGTCGTTTTGTAGTCGTTCCACTTATTGTTCCCCGTTTTCAGGTGGCCGTTAAATTTTGAATGATCTGACAGAATCCTACTTTTTAAAACTTTAAATTGTTGTAATTTCTGTCCTATTTGTGATATCAATGTGAACTAAAGCTTGGAACAAATCCAATAATATATACTATAAGTTGTACGAATTTCATCGTTATTACTTTCATAGTTTTTGATTTAAATGGAACAGGCAGACAAAAATTAAGGAAAAAAAAAAGATTTTCTGTTTATGTGTGATAAAAATAGCCCAATGCAGTGATTACAATGAAAATATTAGTAAATCACAGATAGGCATTACAGTTTTATGTATTAGTATAGATTGTTTATACGTATAGTTTTCTTTTTCTTTTTCAAATTCGTTACTTAATATGTTTGTTTACAGGATGTAGCTACATGTCGTAAAACTGAATGGAGCGAATGGAGCCCTTGCATTGCATCGTGCGGTTATGGTAAGCGCGTTAGAGTTAGGCAAATGTTGGACAATGGAGACAAGCACGATTATTGCATGAAGTATACTAAGGTTATCGAAGATAGAGAATGCTTCAACGTTTTTAATTGTCGTGGTCACGAAAAGAATATAAAAGGTAAGAATATTCGATTACGATGAGTTAAAGAAAAATTGTTATGTTCATAACAAATATTGCAGCCGTTCCTCGATAAAATAAAAACTGAATTTACTTCAGCTTTAGGAGAATTAATCGAAAACATTAAACGATTATCGATCGAATAAAATCAGTGTTTTAGTTTAAAAAAGAATTATTATAATAAGAAATATCTATCAAGAAATGCGAATTTTAGATACGGTACAAGTGTGATTAGATCGGAGACGTTACGTGTTTACTCGTCATTAATATAAATAGTTTTTCGATTGTACTAACATCGGTTATTTCTCGTGTTTTTCGCATTTATCTCGCTCCCGTGAAATATAACAACTTAGTTAAATTCGTAATTCTAATTTATTTGGGACGACTAGGGCTTATACTTCGTTCACTGAAACTCGGTCGTTTGTATGACAAGGAAAGAAACTAACTACCGAATCATCTGACGTCATCATCCCATACTGGCGTCGTAAGTAGCTCAGGTGATAATAACGATTATAAAATGATATACTATGATGGTTCTATTGAATTTTTTCCGACGATCGAAACTTCACTAAGTTGTTCCGCATACCATATGCAAGTTCATCATTTTTCATGGTACGCCATATACGATGCTGTTTCTTTTATTAGATTATGTAGGAAAAAAAAATATCCCGATACTCGCCGACTTTTCTAAGTGTTCTATTATAACTGTTCTAGACTCGCTGAATCTACAATTGCTATATTAGAACTTTCAATATGATAGTGAGTTTGGCAACTTCATAATCGTGGAATTTAAGTGGGTCCGTTACGCACCACCCTTATCATCTACACCTTCAAACAGTATGCCATGCGTTCAGCTAAATAAACGTCCGTGGCACATAGTCAAAAATAAATGAAAAAGGAAACCAATAACTTCCGAGAGCATACTACAGATAATTAGTGTAGAATTACTAACAAATTTTGCACCGCTTGCGGTTTTTTTTTTGTTTTTTTGTTTTTTTTTAAGCGGGAGGGGGAAAAATCTTCAAAAGACACTGATATATTTATAAGTTCCATATATATTTTTGAGAGCCATGCACTCAGCAAGTGCTGCTGGATTCCAAAGAAATCAGCGTGTGGGATTTTTACCCACTAAAAAACCCATTCCCTCTGTTGAAAAAAGAGAAAAATATACATGTAAATATAGAGGTCCATGAACAAATGCAAAGACCTCCACATTATAATAACATAATATGTGATGGAAAAGGGATGAAAAATACATAGTCCCTTAATCCACCAAGAAAGCATATAACGAGTTTGTGATTTATAAAATATTGAATTAAATTATAATAAATCTTGATATAAACTTATATCATAGTATAAATAATAAATTACTGTATACGCTTGTGACTTACAAACTTACATAGAGGAATAACTGTTATTAAAGAAAAGAAAGTATCATCTTAATAAATGAATATACATGTAATCATTAACCAGTAAGAGCATTATATACAAAAACAATACCTAGTAAAAGACTTAAGAAATAATAAAGCTGACCATGCTAGACTCAATATTATTGATATTGGGATAACGTTGAATTAAGTTGAAATGAAAACAATGAACAAGATATTTCTTAAACTTGACATAATTTAAATTTTAATCGCATAATTTCTTCTGAATACTCTAAAAAGTTTTATGAAACTTATAAAGTGGAAAGCATTTTGATTCCTGGATCCCAAATTTAGCACGAATAGCAGTAAAGGCAGGACACTGAAACAATGTATGTCTAATATCATCATCAACGGATGAACATAGAGAACATGACGGAACGTTTGCGGTAGATAATGATATTGACGACCGACATAATAACAGGAAATGTTAATTGAATTAAGCCTAAGCTACCTCCGATTCTCAAATGTTAACTGATATAAACGGAATTGTATCTCTTAACAACTTACATCTGTAAGTCATTCACGGATAATCGAGTGCAATTTAAAGTGAATAATAACTGTTTGCTTCAGTTGAAGTCCAAATGAACGCGAAGTAATTTGTCATCTAGACCGTCAATTTCTTCGATCGTCTGTTAATTTTTTAGACTGATGAATATCACCTTAGGTGATGCTATATATATATGTGTGTGTGTGTGTGTGTATTAGAAGTTATTCACGGCTTCACCTATGTAATTATTTTTTTTAAATACATTATTATCGCTGTATCTTTCTTTTAACTATATATATATATATATATCCGTTCGTTATTTCGGCTATGCTCCTCTCGCGATAAAACATGATTTGTAGAAAACGTGTTAAATTTACTTCTTTTTAAAACTTTGAATTATGGTAATTTCTGTGAATTTAATATTTTATTAAGATATTAATTAATTTCAATAAATATACAAAAATTTAAAATGAAAAAATGCTGAGATTAGTGTAAATAAATGTAATTTATATTCTCACGTGCGTGATTGTGTAAACATTTATACTGCTTCGTTATGTAATTTTGAATTATGCAATTAATTTTAACTTTTTATATATCTACTCGGTAAACTTCATACTGCCCTAGAAGCGATAAAAGTTTCGTTAACTTATTAGTTGAATTAAATTTAGTTTTTTATTAAGATAAAATAAATACTCAAAATGAATAAAATTGAATAAATCTACAAAAATTAAAATGAAATGTATTTTAATTACATTGAAATAAATATAATTTACATTATTAACTTTGTGATTGTCCAAACATCAATAATAACTTCATTATATCATTTTGAATTTTTCGGTTATTCATAATTACATAACGATTCATCTATCGACTGTTTTTACGATTATCGCACAATTCGTAATTACATAATAAAATATCTATCAATGTTTTTACGATTATCGCACAATTCATAATTACACAATAAAATATCTATCGAATGTTTTTACGATTAGAAATGTAATACATTGGCAAACGTTTGAAAATCATGATCGCAAATTGAATTCCACCTCAGAATGGTTAATCAAAATAAAAACAAATGAATGAACACATATCTACACATTAAATACACTATGATTTTTGTTGTATTTTCCGGCAAAATGACACATCGATTTGATCGATATCGAATTGCCATGGGCGCAGTGGTCATATGATCGCGAAGTGGGTGTTTTAAAGATGATCCATCCTGCGACTGTCAATTAGGAGATCAGACAATGGATCACATCCTCAACGTGGTTGGAAAGATATTCGAGTAGTATCGGACGCGGCGATACAATAGCTACGAAACCTGGATGTGAACATCTAAACTACCCGAAGACATACTTATCATCGACATATCATTTTTAAATTTCTTTGCGGATTTTTTTTTAATTTTTTTTTTGTGAATTTTTCCGATGTTTTAAATAGTTATTATGCAATTTCGGGCGAAGACAAATTCAACAAAATAGAGATCATAGAAAACGGTCCAATCGTTCTTCAGTTATAAATAGTGTAACTAACAAATTGCTTTATATATATATATATATATATATATATGTGTGTGTGTGTGTGTGTGTAGTCATCAGTCATAAGACTGGTTTGATAATTTTCTCCACAATTGACGATTTGCTGTTTTTCTCTCGTATCCGCATATCCGATAGTGTCTTCTATTAGCTGGTTGCATATATCGTTTTCTAGGTCTTTCCGTTCATTATTCCTTCTATAAGTATCTTTTGTAGACTATCGTGCCTTATGCCCAATCATATCCATCCTTCGTTTTATTATTATTTTATGTTCTTTCTTCCCAAATTTTCTTTAGGACTCCTTCGTTAGTTTATCCGTCCCCCGTATTTTCAGCATTCTCCTATAACATTTCGAATACTTCTAGTGATTGTTCTTCCACTTTACTGATTGTCCATGTTTCACATCTGTACAGTGCCGTATTCCAAGCAAGTAAGGTTAAAATTTATTTTGCTAACATGTATGTTTATACCCTTGTTTGTTTGTTAATATATTTTTGCGATCATAAATTCCTTTCTTTGCTTGATTAATCCGGTTTTTAATATCGTTTCCGCATCTCCAATGAAATTCATTAATTGTATTTTAATGCCGTCAATATGTATGCTTATTTTCGTCGCATTCCATAATTTTAGTTTTATTTTTATTTATGTTTATTCCGTATTTCTTAAATAATATCCTTCAGTAGTTGATTTTGATTTTCTGCTAGGACAGTGTATATATATATATATATATATTATCAATAATTTATAAAAGAATGTTAACATTTTACGAACATATTACCAGTGCGCTTTATAAGTCATAAATTCGAAATCAAGCACACGATTGTATCATGATTATATATATATATATATATATATATATATATATATATATATATATATATATATATATATATATGACTTTAAACGGAAATTAATTTTTGACCGACACATATATGCTAAGTGTAGCACGAATGAACAGCGCATGTAATTATTGTTGTCGTACTAAATTGTTTCAGAAGTATGTCGACTATCGAAAGACGTCGGGCCGTGCAGAGGTAATTACAAACGATGGTATTACGATGAAGAGAAGAAAGAGTGTTTAGCGTTCACGTATGGAGGTTGTCGCGGAAATAGAAACAATTTCTTAACGTTGAACGAATGCAGACAATTTTGTTTTAATATACCGTCATTAAATTAGGCATGATGATTGTTAAATTAGTGTCAAAATTTATACATCGACTAAATATATTATCGGCACCCATTGATTTCGTTCGTTTGTTTTACGCTATAAATACACTCGCGAACGAATAAAATATTGCCGCGCTTTTATGATTCCGTTTTAAATATATTTAGATCGGCCCAGAATCGTAACTTGTATTGTATATGCAAGCTGTTGGCATTAACATTTACATTAATAATAATGCCATTGGTAATAATAATAATCGTATTGAACATAATTACATTAGCATTTTTACCATTTACAAACCTTAGCGTGTGTATAAATTTGCTGAGGACATCAAATATCGAATGAGAAAATACTCTAAAGTTGTACTTATTAGCGACTTTAATGGTAAAAGTAAAATATGGAGTTGTTTTAATAGCAATTCTGCGGACAATATTTTATATAATGTACGTATACGAGATAATTTTTACATTTCAGCTTCACGTGAACCAGCTTATTTGTCTGGTAGTGAATTTATGAAGCCTAGCGTGTTAGACTTCACAGTTTTGAAAGATTTCACCATAACTATTCCTATATCGATGCATTCTCTTTCCTCTAATCATAACCCGATATTCACTGAAATTGGGGCGAATAAACAGTTGATTGAACATAAACTTACATATGATTATCCGCATGCTAACTTGACCTCAAGAGGTATATATATCCAATATTCATGTTAGGTGTGCCTATTAGAATGGTGAAATTGAATCTCGTCTTCATAGTTTTACCAATTTAATTATTACCGTCATTTAAGCGTTATGCGCCTAAAAAGATGCATAATCACTTCGCATCTTCCAATTTACCGTTAGGTATACCCGTGCTTATCAGATTTTAAAATGATGTTAGAAGACAGTATACTAAAAATTATGCCTATCCGTGCGTTCGATAATATTAAAACAAATTCTAAATCTATTAAAGTGTTGCGGTTGTTCTTAAAGCATAGGAACGATAAATTTAATTCTTTTTCATCGAAGCTTAATACGATAAATAAGTCTGCGGAAGATTTTCAAAAATTATAACAGCACAATGCTCTTCCACCGCTTTACGTTTCATTTTGAAGTAATTATATTTATAATGATAGCGAAAAATCTGAATTCCCTACATATGAATATTATAGAGTAAATGGTCAAACTTTGTTTCGAATTATCGGACAAAGTTTGATCTATAATCAATAAATATATTAAACGTGTCACATCTGTTGATAAAACAATTTTTGTCACTCAAAAAGGTGTATTTATGTTACTATTAAACGAATTATAACTAAACATCATGCTCCGGTTCAAGGCTATCGTAGAATTTACGAATATGTTAAACTGCATGTTTAAATTCAGTTATTTTCCGCACGGCTGGAAAACCGCAAAAGTTATTGTGCTCTTCCTAAACCAGGGAAATACAGTTCTCAGATTGCAACACTCGGTCAATTAGTTTACTTAGCGACTTAAGTAAGATCGCAGAAAAAATTATTTTAATCGAATTAAAGAAAAACTATCTTGCTAACAATATTATTCCCAATTTACAATTTGGCTGTCGTTAAAATTTCTGCACGTCTCATCAAATATCCAGAGTAACATAATTTTAATCGTAATAAACACACACTGGTATGGCGCTCTTTGACGCTGCTGATGAAGCATTTGATACTACATGATACGCGGACATTTTATACACGATTAAATGTAAATTTGCTCCTTATTTAATTAAATTAATTTAATTAGTAGTTACTTACGCGATAGAACTTTTCATGGTAACTGTTGGCGATTCAGTCTCTTCAATTAAAACTTGTTTAGGGGGGGGGGTTCCTCAAGGAAGTGAGTTGGCATCGTTTCTTTTCGCATTATACTCGTATGATTTTCCAGAAATGCCGAATGCACAAGTGACACTCTATACAATGTAGCTATTTTTTGTAGCGCTTTAGAACAGCCACTATCCAGAACAGACTTCAAATCGGTATATTACGTATTCTAGGATATTATAATAAGCGGAAAATCAGTATCAACTCATCGGAAATCGAAGCAATTTTCATTACAGGCAGACGACAAAAATTGCCAAATAATCTGATGATGTGTCGCGAAATAGCAATCTGGTCGGATTAGATTCTGGATATTTAGACGTTGTTTTTGACAACAAAAACCTCGCTAAACACGTTAACTATATTAATACGAAGGCTAATAAAGCCATTTGTTCCATATATTATTTATAAAACATCAATACATCCGTTATTTACGCTTGTTCTGTTTGATGTTCCATATCGAACGTTAGTTATAATAAATTGAAGCTCATTCGGAACAGGTGTCTTTAGGTTAAATGCTCCCAGTTATACTACATTATATGCATAATATTCTGAAATTACCTCGTGTTAAGGAATACATTCTTAACATATCGCGTACATTTTTCGATGATTGCCGTCGATTCGAGGCGGTTAATATTTATGTATACAAAATATAAGCATAAACATATTAAACATAATTTACTGTAAGCTATTAAAGCGAGTTCCGGTAAACGATATATTTATAAATTATGTTTATTAACTGTATTTTAATTATTTAATAAAAGATTTATTTATATTATTCTTCAGGAATGTGTTGAAATTTCCTCTACCACGAATATCGTCACACATTGGAACAAAACCGATAGTAGTGGAAATAAATATCAGATGAGATGTATTAACAATATGTCATCAAAGTAGTCACAATAATACTGAAAAATCGAATTGGCTGGGTATTTCGTGTTATTATTTCATACATATACGTATATTTTTTTTCATAAATGCGGATGTATATATTTTTCTAGATACTTTTTAGTGTATATTATGAATAGCGATGTTGTGTGTATCCCTATGTGAATTATATATATATATAACTTAATATAAGGTGATCCAGAGAAGACGGACGGTTTTGTTGTATTTTTAATAGCTCGAAAACTATTCGAAAAAATTTTATTAAAACCCGAGCTTAGCTTACAATCACTTGTGGAACAGCCGTTTACAACAATACTCTCATCCAGACTTTTTACAACATTTTCGAACATAGATCGATGAATTGTTTGAAATTTCTTCAGAAATCCGAGTTTTCACGTCCTCCAGATCTCGTGGACGTGTTTCGTAAACGCGACTCTTAAGGTATCCCCACAAGAAAAAAAAAACACGCGTTACTTTGAATTATTTACGAAACGTCTTTGCACTGTCGTGATTGATTCACGCCGAAAATAACTTTCCACGCAAAATGTGCACTCCTTAACGTTATAGAACGTCATGATAAAACTGGATAAAAACGAATCTCTCGTGTATACACTAAACGTGGAGCACGCGGTTTGCGTCGTAGCACAGTGTTCCAACTGCGTTATTCATAAAACAAAATCGTCCATCTTCTCTGGGTCACCGCTATATTTTTATTTTAATTCTTGAATATATTTGTTCATTAATTTATTATAAATACTTTTGCAAAAAAAAAAAAAAATTAACAGGTTATTCGCTTCCATTTAAAAAATATGCAAGTTCATAACGAAAGGTGGTTTTGTATAGGACAGGAAAACGATTAAAGGTGACCATAAATATGAAAAATTACGATACAACGTCTAACATCGAATATCGCAAATAAAAATTAAATTAAAATCGAAAATTCATTTTTAACAAGACGTTAAAGAAAAACAAAATGAACCGCGTTTCTTCTCGTAGACATTTTTGATTTTTTTTTTTTATAAACAAAGTATTGCGCGTGTAACTGATACTAAAATGTCCGTTCGGACAAAATAAAATATAGCTCATATAACGCGTCATATTTGTATATATAGATATTATTGAGAATACAGCGACAACGATCGAAAATACTACCTATTATTACGTCTGCACCAAAATATGTATCGTAACTTAATCCTCTATAATGACCTAAATATACTATGTGTCGATGAAGTTCATGTAAACCGGTATAAAAAGTTTTTTTTGTTGATAAATTGTAATTTTAACCCACATGTCCGATGCATTTATTTACTCTCCCTGACGACAATCCGTCAAGACGATTACAAAAGAGTAAATGGTGCACAGATACTCTTCCGATAACTTGAATAAGAAATAGTTCAAATTACAAGTGTAAACGATTTTAAACAATTCGCAATATCGATTAAAAGTCGAATTATGTATTATAATAATCGAAAATAACCGAATAACCCAGTGCTTCAACTTTGACGATACTATCACTGAGAAAAGCTAATTGTCTCGCTGCAGACGTTAATCACATTATTACTTTATTCGTCACCATTATTTTTATGGAGCATCTCGGCGCCGGTGGTACAATGACGAAAAAACAAAAAAACAAAAAAAAAAAAAATAGATATATATTTTTAAATTATTTTTATTATTTACGATAAACAGTTGCATACAGGAAAATTTTAATAAAGCGGTATACGGTACATTATTTACACGTACAATTTTATATCGACGATTATTTAGCGTCACGAATGAAAAACACGAATAATCAAAATGTTCGATATTTTCCTATTTTGGAAATTTTCTTAACAGTATAACGCGTACATTAATTACAGAATATATATATATATATATATATATATATATATATATATATATATATATATATATTACATTGAAAAATATATTTGATTTACAAATTGACAGATGAAGAGATGAAATCCGGATATTTAAAATCTCTCAGTTTTTGTGTTGTTGTTTTCGGCCATTCTTATCCTTACTAACCTATACTAATCGACAATATAACGATATGAACGTATCAAATATAAGATTTATTTTTCCTTCTTTTAAAAAAAAAAAAAAAAAACGAAAAAATACGACTCATTTAATAACGATAAAACTGGTTAAAAGAGAACAAACGAATTATGTGAGTAATCGACGAGATAATTTTTAATATCTACGTAGAACAAATGGAAACAGTATATCTCGTATATTACACGTATTACAACTAAAACTAGTAAGTATTTACTGCGATTTATTATCTTCTTTACCTTGTTTCTGTTGAAGTTTCAAACTTTCTAAATACTCTTCTTGAGATGTTGCCAAAACTTGAGATAAAATTCCAAAGTCATCTAAATCATGAATTCCTATAATCATAGTATCAATAAAATCAAACTATGCATATTCTATATATATATATATATATATATATATATATACATATTTGAAAATGACTTCATAGTCGAAAAGCTTCGTGTTTATGTAATAAATTTTTTAGTGATTAACTTTGATTTTATTTTGTTTTGCTATATATATATATATATTACACACGGTTTCGCTGGTGTAATTATCTTTTTAAATAAATATCGCTGTCTCTTTCTTTTAAATATATATATATATATATATATATATATCCGTCCGTTATTTAGGCTACGCTTCTAACACAACAAAACATGGTCATTCGAATCGGAAAACGTGTTAAATTTCAAACGATTTGGCAGAAATATCGTTGTCTCCTACTTTTTAAAACTTTAAATTATTGTAATTTCTGTTCTATTTGTGCTATCAATGTGAAATCAAAGCTTAAAACGAATCCGATAATATAGGCTATAAGAATTTCATAATCATTGCTCTTTAATAGTGTTTGAGTTAAATCGGAACAGACAGACAACAATTTAAAAAAATAGATTTTCTATTTACGTGTCATATAAATAGCTCAATGCAGTGATTATAATGAAAATACTCGCAAATACAGTTATATTTATTTATATATATATATATATATATATATATATATATATATATCATCATAATGGTTGTATATTTTTGGCAAAAGAAAGCATACAACAACTTTAAATCAAATCATATTTCTATTTTTTTGGTTTAATACTTTCTGTACTTTCTGCACTTTCAATATCCACGTCACTGATGCGTACTATATAACCGACGACACTGATTTACCTTGTTTTCTGGGGTTAAAACCGTACTTATTTACACTTGCATTTTTCATAATCTCTTCTGTATAAATGTTGAAAAAACTCGGTGAAAACGACATATTTACTTTACGCATTTCTTTATCTGACACCCTAGGCCAAGCAGGAAAACAATATGGGCACTTCAAGTCGTCAATAAGCAAACAGCCCATCATCATAGAGAAAGGGGAACACGAACAAAGAAATATATATATATGGTGACTCGGAGAAGACGGACGGTTTTGTTTTTTGAATAGCGCAGTTGGTAACACTGCTACAACGCAAATCAGTTGCTCCACGTTTAGTGTACACACGAGAGAGAGAGAGATTCGTTTTTGTCCAGCTTCAATTATCATGATATTCTATAACGAGGAGCGCATGTTTCGCGAGGAACATTATTTTCGACGTGAATCGATCACAACAGTGCAAAGAGAGTTTCGAAAAGAATTCAAAATTACAAGGTGTACACCTGTACCATCTCGCAATTCAATTTTTAGGTGGGACTTTCGAGAGACAGCTTCTGCAGTGGATAAAAAACATTCGGAACAAAAAAATTGATTCGTAACCGCACAAACACCGATCGAATTCGGGCAGAGATCATTCGGAGTCCCGGGCGCTCTGCTCGTCGTCATACTACTTCTTTAAATTTGATGAAAGAATCTGTACGCCGTATATTGCTGGAATTGAAATTTCATTCTTATAAACTGGTAATAACTCTGAAATTAAAAAGTACCGACCATGTACAACAAAAACTTTTTGCTGAAACGACGCTGAGAAAAATCGAAGACGAACATATCAATTTAAACAATCTTTTTATGATCGATGAAACTTATTTTCAGCTATCCGGATTTGTAAACAAACAGAACTGCGACTACTAGTCCGAATTCAATTGAACAGAAGACGCTACACAGCGAGCGAGTAACCGCCTGATGGAATGGAGTGGCGAAGTGGG
The DNA here is from genome assembly GCA_032883995.1 of Coronaproctus castanopsis. Classification (NCBI taxonomy): domain Eukaryota; kingdom Metazoa; phylum Arthropoda; class Insecta; order Hemiptera; family Monophlebidae; genus Coronaproctus; species Coronaproctus castanopsis. The sequence goes on from CM065054.1 coordinate 20,044,703, forward strand.
TAATAGCGAGGCCTTATTTTTTCATTGGTTCTGTCAACGGAACGCGCTATATCGAAATGATACACCTCGTCGTGGGCTGTATATGGTTTCAACAGGATGGTGCGACGTGTCACTGTTCGTCAGAAAACGCTAGCAGTACTGAAAGCGTTTGGTAACCGCATATTGTCGCGTCACACGGATTTCGATTGGCCGTCGCGCTCGCCAGATTTCTTTTTATGGGAATATCTTAAGTCGTGTTTACGAAATACGTCCACACGAGATATGGAAGACCTGAAAAGTCGGATTTCTGTAGAAATTTCAACAATTCAGCGACCTATGCTTGAAAATTTGGTAAAAAGCCTGAATGATTGTATTGTTGAAAATGGCGGCATCTGAACGATATTTGTGTTCACAAATGATTCTAAGCTAATCTCAGGTATTCCTATTTTTATATAAAATTTCATTTAAAAATTTTGGTTGCGAATTTTTTGATTTACTCAAAAAACAAAATCGTTCGTCTTTTCTAGATCACGCTATATATGTATGTATATATATATATATATATATATGCATTTTTTGTTGATTTTATTTCGCTTAAATTTATTCTAAACAATGGCAGATAATTAAATTCGATTTCCGTTAAAATATTAAACATTGAGATCGACGATTATATTGAGCTTAAAGTATAAGTAGAAAAAAAATTACGGATAAAGAAAAATCATATTATTACATGTTGAAAGCTTACCAAACAATTCAGGAGGAAAATTATCAAAAAATGAAGCGTTTCTATCGAAATTAAAACCGTCAGCAGGTTTAGCATTAGTTTCGGTAGTTTCAGACTTTTCAGTCACTTCATCTGGTTTAGTTTCTTCTGCTTCGGATTTAGTTGTAGTAGGCGAAGAAGAGTGAGTTGTTTCTTTCGGCGATTTACCAGCCTATTTTCGCGAAAATATTTATTAAATTTCGCAAAATATAAATATATTAGACAGGTTTTATTATCGCGATATCTAACATAATGGAATTTATAATTTTTCGTCGTGCGTACAGTTTTCTTTATTAAATTTATAAACAGCAGGTATTAATTTTAGTCGATTAAAATAAATTTAAACGTTATTATCGAGGGTATTTTTCTTTATTAGCGGGATTTACATCCAGACAGATTGAATACTCATTATTATCGTTATTCTTAAATACTATATAATGTACTTTTCAACATTTGAACGATGTGTTAATCACTATTAGGAAAATAAACATACAGTACCATTTGAAAAGTACGAAAAAAAAAAACAATTGTAAACGCCGACATTAAATTATTAATAATATATAATGAAAAAATAATAATTTACCACTGATTTTTTTCGCGATTCATTTTCTTTAAACCACTGTAGGTAACTTTCCCTTGCTACTTGTTTTTCGATGGCTTCATTCGTAGCCTCCCAATCAGTTGCACGCAATTTATCCTGCAACATAGTCTTAAAAAAAAAAAGCATTATAAAAAAAAAGTTTGTATTCGTGCACGTCGCCATGAATATATCATATTGTTTTGTACGCTAGTTTTATATAATTTGACGCGTGTAGTTTTTAAAGCTATTTAAATGCCCTAAAAAATTATCCACATTTTCCTGAAGCAAAATCTACTTAAAAACATATATGTAATTATAAAACATTTCTAAACTTTAAACGTGGTCGACAAATCTGTTTTGTTTTTAATATTTTAACAAACTTTTTAAATTCTATAAAAATTAAAAAAAAAAAAAAAAAAATTGCATATACGAAATAAATAAAAACATAATGTAAAATGATCGACCGCGCGTTTACATAATTAATTTTTTCAGATAAGTATTTCCGTTAACGTAGAGATTAATTAAAAATATTTAAAATTTGTAAATAAACCTACGTTTCTGTTTAATTATATATAGAACATTAAAATATTATTAAAGTAGTATTAAACGATATTTATTATAAGAAATCAGTTTTTTTTTTTTTTTTTTTTTTTTTAATAACGGACACAGGATTTTTTCACCCAGGTTGGTATTATAAAATTATTAAAACGGATATATTAAACATGAATAATAGTTGATGCAATATAATCATAAATAGCTAAATATACATGAATGTGTTTAATAGTAAGTAAAACATATTTATTGGCAATGGTATTTTGAGAGATATAATTTAATTTTGTAATAAAGATTGTTGTGTAGTAAGAACATTCCAAAAATACGCAATCTGCATCTGCTATTTTGTTGTCATCGGAAGGATGAGGGCAAAAAGGAGAATTCACAAGATTACACGAGTATAGGGAGACGTTAATCTACATAAAGTAGTAATGAAACATCGAAGTACGTTATTTGGTACTTTTATATCACTAAACCACGAGATTTTATGGGTATTAGAATCGATCTGTAAGAACTAGATAAGGATTAGACAAATATTATTTCAATATTCTTTATCAGTTAATGAGACATAAAAGATCTGTTAAAGCTGTATATGGAATGAGCCCACCGCTATTCGAAGCGGACCTGGCTTCTGCATCAGCAACAGTATTGCCAAATATACCTGAATGTCCGGGAATACAGAAGAACCTAATAGAAATATCCAGATTCTAACAACGGGGAAACCAAAATTCGGATTTTATATAAATAAAGCGATGCACGAGGATTAAAAGTGATTTTAGAGCGCTTAAACAGCTTTTCGGAATCGGTAAGAATAAGAACTGGTGAAGCTGGACAACGTTGATAAACGTATTTTAACGCTTAGGTATATTTAGCCATCAGCTGTAAAAATCGAAGAAAAACGTGACAGAACGAATTTCCTAATGGTGTTTAAAGAAGGAACTACGAAAGCAGCACCGACTTTATCATTCGACTTGGAACCATCTGTATAAATCGGAAGGAAACCCGTCCAGTGTTTTCCAGTAAACTATTTAAAAGTATTAAAACCAGAAGCAGGGTATATAGTTTTATGAAAGGTTTCTTAATTTTCAAATTTCATATTATTAATAGTGAAAGAATCGGAAAAATAAGGAGAGGGTGACAAAGGAATAATTAAGTTGCGATAATTGGAAAATCGTTTAGAAGAATTACAAAGAATAGGAAGTTTATATGGTGAGAATCTATAAATAAATAGAAGTTATTATACGCTGACTGATATGTAGTTGTGAAACTTTTTACAACAAACTGGTCTGCTAAGAGGCTTACGCGGATGCGAAGGAGTATTAGATTCCACCTCTAAAGCAGCAAAGTTATAGAACGTTTTAAAAATTAATTACAATCACAATTGAATATTGGAAATATATATAGGTGTATATATATATATATATTTAAACTGTATCTTCTAGACAAATAACTGTATAAATAGAAATTTCAATATTATTTATATTTAATATTATTAAGTATAAATTTTATATAAACATTTATCATAAAACCTATAAAAACAATTTCACGGCCGAAAAAAGTTAATTAGTTTACGATGCTCATAGACCAAAAATTTATTTTAAAATACGGATAAATTAAACCAACGAAAAACGTTATAAAATAAGTAGTAATTAATAATAATCCGATAAAAATAAGGAAGAAATCGTATTGTGAAGATATAGAGAAAGAAAGAAGTAAGTAAAAACTACTATTAATTAACAATAATACAACAGAAGATAGAAATATATTTCAAAATTCGGATATTTATGAATTAAATTGAAATGATGTTGTGAAAAAAAATATATAACTGAAAAAGGTGGACAATTTAAACCTGCGATTTAACAAATGATTAAATGCGCATAAAAATAATGGCAATAAATCATTGTATGGTATGATGAAATTAATAATATTGACCGCAACTATAATATTATATATATATATATATATATATATAGTAAACAAAAAAAGAAAAAAATATAAACAGCAAAATTAAGATAGAAAAATAATTTATTGTAGAGATTAATAGTATTTGATGATGAATTAGTTTTAAAGACTATCTTATAAATGTATATAATTTTTATTAGAGTTCACCACCACTGATCGCTATGAACTTTATATCCAGATTAAAGATTAAGAACTTTAAAATTAATTTTGTATAATGCTCAGATTTTTATTGGACATGCAAGTTTGGATCATACTTGCACAGGTTCAAGCTTGTCGCTTCTCCTGTTTGTACATGCTGTTTATTTGGCTCTGTGGATGATAAACACTTGCTGTCTGTCCTGCTTTCTCTGCTCTTAGATTCTTAAAATCGACTCTTCCTTTGAATTACCCTTAAAAAGCAAACAAACATGGAACTCTTCTATAATTAGTTAACAAGGCTATGTGTCTAAACTTTAAGCTTTAACATAAATTCATCAAATGAGAGGAATCCAATCGTGAATCTAATACTATATCTTTGGAAGTGCTAGATGGTCAAGATTATTTTTTTCTCACACTCTCACTTTTAATGCCCAACTTAATATTATATATTATACATACACATACTCTTACCTATTAATTTATTCACACATAAACACACCTTATTATATAGTCATAATGTTTATGTGAAGTGTAATTTTGATCGTTAACAATAATTTTATTTTTTCCCCTTTTTAACCGTCAATTAATACAATTCGTAACTATAAAATTTTAGACAATTAAAATCATTATACAATAAATATAAATATGAATATTTAAAACATTATTATCGATATGTTACAGATTTTATATTAACATACGTACGCAACATCATCCATAATAGAGGCCATACATTCAACATAAATTAATCGATTTTAAGTACTTTTCGCTTTTTCCCGCATATATGACAATAATCTAATAAATTACAGTTTAGTGATGCGTAAACTTACTATTACAGTAAGTACATAATTACCGAGGTACGATTATTTAAAAGTATATAATAAAATTCGATAAATTTTAATAAACGCGTGCAAAAATTTAACCAAAAATATCAAAAGTATTTGAAACAATAACAAGGAAAAACTAGAAACTAATCCAGAAAATTCGTTGTTTAATTCGTATGTAAAAATTATTACGAAAATTCCAATTATACTAACGCGTTAAATACTCCTCGTACGTTCATCGACATTTTTTTTTACACCATACCATCGTAACACATATACAGTGACCCAGAGAAGACGGATGTTTTTGCTGTTTTTTTGAATAACTCAAAAACTACTCGAATACAATTTTTAAAAGAAATTTTATTTAAAAATAGGAAAACCGGAGATTAGCTAACAATAATTTGTGGAACACAATATCGTTCAGGTGATCACCATTCGCAACAATACATTCATCCGGTCTTTTTACAACATTTTCAAACACGTGTTTCGGAGCTTTGATCACTGAATTGTTGAAATATCTTCAGAAATCCGAGTAGTTTTCAGGTCCTCCAGTTATCGTGGACGAGTTTCGTAAACGCGGCTCTTAAGGTATCCTCGCAAGGAAAAAAAAAAAATTAACTGAATTCTTTTCGAAACCTTCTCTTTGCACTATCGTGATCGATTCACGCCGAAAATAACGTTCCACGCAAAATGTACACTCCTCAGGACGCCATGGTAATTGAAACTGGACAAAAGCGAATCTCTCGTGTATATACTAAACGTGGAGCACGCGGTTTGCTTCGTAGCGGTGTTACCAACTGCGCTATTCAAAAAACAAAACCGTTCATCTTCTCGGCTTCACCCTATATTATGACAACGTAAAAAGTATATCAAGAATACCTGTTCGATTTCCAACTGTTCGCTCTGACGAATAGCATCTTTCATTAAATTTCTATCAGCCGATCCTGGAGAGTAATTTGGCAATCCTAAACCCACTCCGATTGTCGCCTTATACGGATCGACAATGCTGTTATAATGACTATCGCGTTGATACGACAAACGAATCGGGTCGTTCGTATTCGGCGAATCGCGTGAACCATGAAAGATGTTAATCGGATCTATACGACATATTTTACATATTTATATTTACATTTAAAAAACTAAAAAACCTGCATAACAGTATGTAGGATAGAAAATATAACATTATAAATACTATAAATAAAACAAATTTTAAGAGTTACCAAAAAAAAAAAAATAAAAAAATAAAAAAAATATTATGTACTTATCGCGAATAAAATAAAAATTAATCGAGGACCGACTATAACACAAGTGAATAAATATAGCAACGCGGATTTGATAGCATTTTCGACGATGAGTTTCATTGAGAGCGAAGCGAGTGACGTAGATCGCTGTAGCAGTGTAAGCACCGCACTTTGTTTATCGATATTTCTCTATAGTCGATACACACCTATGGGATCGTCTATTTAGTAACATAACGTTGACGCGATACTGATAAGTTGTGTTTTGTTTATGTGCAACCTCTATTAGTAAAATATTATACAAAGCGGTACGAACATACGCGACCTGAAATGTATCTTTTTTTTTTTTTTAACCTATCAACATTTTCTCTTTCATTTATTAGTTTAGCTTGCTGTAGTATAAAAATCGATGATATTTAGAATTAATTTTTATTGAAATATGATACCAGCAAAACAATCCATGATTATAATTACACAAAAGGAGGGGTCGATTCTGTGGATCATAATACTTACGGCGGTGGCCGATGATATTTTACCGATAAATTGATATTGGAGGCATAAATGCGCAAAAAAAGTATTTTTCTTCAAACAACCCGATAAAATTGGCATTGTAACTTATGGAAGATCATTTGAAAAATCGAACGGTACTTGCTATATTACCCTCTAAGGATCTATTTTTATCAACTAATTACGACGAAAACCAAAACCGACAAAAGATACGCGTCCGGGTATAACGTTACTTAATAACATATAAATTGGTGTCGGATGCAATGACATAAATGTTTGTCGGCAGTACGCGGAAAATACAGTACAACTGTTACACGGCGAATAATTTACAGGATTTTTTAGATTTTGTAGTTCTTTTATATTTTTTAAAAACACTTAGTATTTTTTTACATTTTTGACATCTCTTTTCTACGCATATAATATACAGAGATGATTTTATGTTTTTAGACTTTAAGAAAGTATAGGTAATAATTATAACACAACAAAAAAAAAGTAAAAGAGTATTTACATCGTGCAATAGTGTTAAACAAAGCAGGGTGTACTAATAACGGTGTAAACATCGATAAATATAGAATTAAATAGGATATACTAATAGCGATGTAAAGACACCGCTGATGCGCCGGTCGGTGTATCTTCAAAATGCGCCGGAGGAGGTTAAACAGAATGATAAGGGACAAGGAAACCGTGCTTACGAATAAAATCTAACATAGTCCAGCTTCAAAAGCGAGTCACGAAATCGAAACGGCGAATTATTTATACATTTGTAAGACTTAACTAAGACACATAACATCGTAAATAGGTCAATGAATAGTAGTCGATAGCTTCCTAATACGAGGATGAAAACAAAATATACGCGCGTAAAAGTAAAAAAACTATCCGATAATAACAGTAGTACTTCGTAATTATCATCGAAAGATTTTTCGCGTTCTCAAAATGTTAAAAAAATTACTCGAAAAAATGTAATTTTTCTACCCCGAAATTTACTAAATATGCGTTGAGTACGTTCTCGAATTTTCTCGACAATACTTACGAATTTTTTTATCAGTCTGAACGACGATCAGATTAAATTTTCATTTCAACTAACTTTCGATAAAGTATTTTTCTTTGTATTTACAATTTTCGGTGTTTTTTTTTTTTTAAACATATTTTTGGCGTTATACTTTTGTTCTGCCTACGTTCGATATATTTGTAGGTTGTATTTATGCTTAGGTAAATATATTTGAGTATAGATTTAAAATATTTACATGTATTACATGTATACGTGCGTATATATGTGTACGGGGAGAATAGATACGTTATATGACGGTTCTCCTGTTTACCACATGTAAATGACAGATTGCAGGATTTATACATAGCGCGATAGTAAATTTCATCACGCTATGCTTGATGAAAAGCACTCTGAATATATCATTAACGTTGAATATTACTAATTTACGAAAATATTATGAAATTGTTACAAGCGCATATATAATTTTATTAACCGAAATGTGGCTGTATGATGATGAAATTGCTCGTTACGATATCCCTGATTATACTTTGGGAATCCAGTGTCGGGAGAGGATGAGAGATGTTTGGCGGTATTATAGCTTACTATAAACAAAATTTGCCATAAACAAAATTTGCCATATCAGCGTAAACAGTTAAAAATCATCAGTGGAAATATTATACATGCGATGTCTAGGGGTACAAATTTATATTTGTTATATATCGATTTTGCAAATCAAAACTTCGAGATTTTCCGGAGGATTTAGATAATATATTGGGGACATTTGTAACAATTTAACGAATATTACCGAAGACGTGAACATCAACACACTTGATAAAAGCTAAAGCAGCAATTATTGTAATCTTATTGGCGAAGTTTTACAAGTCTCACGAATAAAGGAGAACCTGCGACTCTTGTTTAGACCACGCGTGTTTATTGCGTGTCGCAATGTGATTTATTAGAAATAGACTTTTCTCATCATTGTGATATCATTAAACGTAATAACGGTCACATTGAAACAACAAATTCAGTATAATAATCGAAAAAAAATGTTTCAACCACTCTTATCAAGTTTGGATCTTTACATATGTATATCAGTAAAGCTACTGTAGAGGAAAAATGTGAATGGGGTTTATCCTTAAGATCAGCAATGTTATAGATTTATGTAGAGCACTCGAGAAAGCTGAAGTAATTCGTAGATCAGATTAGATCAGTGATGAGATTATTCATTTAATACAAAAGAAAAGCATAAGTTTTACAAACGGTTAAAATCTTCTCCAACTCATTCCGACATAGACAGAAGATATAAAATAGCATCTGAAAATGTACAAAAAGCACTAAAGAACGCCAAGCGAGGTTATTACAGTAATCCGTTAGATGCCTATGAATAATAAACAAAAAAATTATTCGGCTATTACAAAACCGTGTAAGTGGTAGAACTTTGGAATAGGTGAAGGTGGACGACAGAGTGGTGAAGATATGATGAAAAGAATACTTTCACGACTCTCTATAATAAACCTACCGAATAATCGCAATTCTATCAGCGAAATGCACATCACATCAATGACTTGTGCGATGCCGCGGTTAATGAGAAAATATTTATATACGCCGATGATATTAGCGGTTAATTCTCATTATTCGAACATACTGCATGGCACAAACTGATATTAATATAGTTGCAGAATGGTTAAGGCAAAATCGACTAACCGTAAATGAAAAGAAAACTATGTATCTATAATATAGTTATCCTAATTTGTGGACGATACAAAACGTACACTTGATAATGTAATCGAGATAAAAAGAGCTTACGAGATGAAATATACAGTTTGACTGCAAGTTGACATGGAATAAACATCCTTTATATCTGGCTGAAAAATTAGGGAAACTAAATTATCTTTTTTATTATCTAAAACAACGCTTCTCTGCTGAACTATTAAACGTTTATATTTCGATTTGCATCAACCTGCTCTCAATTATGGAATAAGGCATTGAGCACGAGCTGCTAAGTAATCGGGCCTCTTCGAGTATTGCAAAACTTATTGTTTAAATTCGCCTTTAAAGAGCATCGGCATCGCACGAACATTTTTGTATGTTCGAGAATTACTGTGTATCACTTACAGTTACTGGTATATTTAATACTGAATTAAATCCTACAGGCCATTTTACTAGATCTGAAGTACAAGGTTTAACCCATTAAATATCATTCTAGAATACAAGCCATTTATAAAGGTGTTAACATTTATAGCTCATTACCTGTAGCAGTAGTAAAAAAAAAAATAACTTTTTCAAAAGCGTCTCTTAACACGATCTATTAATAGTAGAAACAAGCAAGTAAATAGTACACTGCCTCAGGAGAATACACAATATCTTGTAGATGTGAGAGAGCTTGCCGGTTTCCCGTGTAATTCTCTGTTTGGTTAGACGTATGGTCAAAGGCGTTATACATGTCATTGTCTGCGTGTTCATATGTAGATACGTACGTGTATGTGTATTTTTCGTATATGTGAGGTATATTAGTGCACATTGTATATGTATTGTGAGTGTAAATCTGTAGTCTTGTTTGCTGAATTATTAGTAATTCGAACTATAAACAAGTATGTTATATTTCCTTTGTTTAAGTATAAAAAACATACGGTCGTTCTATTCCTTTCATGTTATTCTTAAATTAATCTAATTAGCATTAAGGTGCCGTTACGATTATTGTACATCGTTTGCTACTACTTGCGCGATTTCAATGTTAATAAAAGTGATTTGATTCGATATACGGGCGAGACAAGAATCGAAATTTGGAAACCATATATATTAAATTATTAACACCCGTTTAAATGCAAAACAAGCTCAAATTTGATATTAAACGACAATTTAAAAAACTAGTTAAAATCGCTAAAATTTATATATAAAAAGACTACAAACAAAGTTTTTCGACTATTAATACATTAGCAAATGGACATAAAAAATAGCACACACACACATATATATATATATATATAATTCATAAAACATATAAAAGAAAAAGAAATTAAAAGAAAATATTTAATTTAGATGTATAATATAACAAAAAAAAAAAAATGAAAAAACGGTTATTTATAAATAATTTGATATTCCACGCTGTTTGAATTATAAAATTTGATATTACATATTAAATAAGATATCGGGAAATGTTTAATACGTAAGACGAATGATTAACATTTTCATAACCGGCGCTGCTAATTCGGTTCTTAATTTTAGTTCGGCGTAAATAAATTAAAAATTATCGTTAAGAATGGACTAGTGCAACTACAATCAACAAAGATAAGAGGAAATTACGATTTAAAACTTTCAAAACGATTCCCAACATATATAATTAACACTTTCAGCCCCGTATCAGTCATATGTGACTGACGTTGCTATCACCGCTAGCCCATGTGATTTTTTTTTTTTTTTTTTTTTGTATAAATGTGATAACGTTCTAACTTTTAATTTTTATTCCATATTAATAAATAATCACTTCCGAACCACTGTGATTAACATAAAATTTTTCTATTTCTTTTACAAACAATATAAAATCTCAATAAAAGCGTCAGTCATTTATGACTAACATATTGTCTATCATTTTATATTTGAAAGCATGACGTTTTTATCTGAAACTTTCATTATTCAGTACCATTATATTAACAATTCCATACACTCGAAATTATTTTACACCAATTAGGAACTAAAAAAAAAAAAAATCGTTTATAAAAATATCAGTCATATATGACTAACACTTTTTTTTTTTACATCACAAATAAACTACAAAACATCTTTATTAAATAAAAATTCAATCAAGAGTTACAAAGTTAGAATTAAGTGTCAGTCAGAAATACGGATTGGGACTCGAAGTGTTAATTACAAAATTTGATCAAAAATCTGGGAACCCGAAATAAATCAATAATAATAGAAGAATAAATGAGAAGAAAAAATAATACCTTTACTGTGACTCGAAGTGTTAATTACAAAATTTGATCAAAAATCTGGGAACCCGAAATAAATCAATAATAATAGAAGAATAAATGAGAAGAAAAAATAATACCTTTACTGTAACAGAACACCTCTATTGGGCGATTATACATTTCACACATCGCCTGTATTTCGATGTGATTACCGTGGGTACCACCTTGACGTTTTCTATTTATGTATTTATTAAAATCCTCCGTCATATACTGCGAATAGTAATCTCGATTTGCAGCCTAAAAAAAGGTTAATGCATTGTATTACAGATACCTTGATTTTCAAGAAATAATAACAATAATGTAAATTACTCACACATACATTTTATATATATATATATATATATATATAAAGATACATATATAATAAAAATAAAACAGTGGTAATGGTCCTAGTATATTGTATATGATTTTACATTCGACTACAGTAATAATGTATTGAAAAAATAACTAAAATTTCAGTTATCGCGATTGCCTTGATTTATTTAAGCGTCATAATAATATAGTAAGACCCAGAGAAGACGGAGGTTTTTTTTTTTTAATAACTTAAAAACTATTGGACCAAAATTTTCGAATAAAATTTTATTTAAAAATAGGAAAACTAGAAATTAGCCTACAATCCATTTGCGGGACACAATATCGTTCAGATGTCCGCCATTTGCAACAATACATTTACCCAGTCCTTTTACAAAATTTTCGAACACTTTTTCGAGCATAAGTCGCTGAATTATTGATGAGAATTCCTCAGGTCTTCCAGATTTCGTGGACGTGTTTTGTAAACGCGACTCTTAAGGTATCCACACAAAAAAATCGAGTAACTTTGAATTCTTTTCGATACACTCTTTGCACTGTCGTGCCGAAAATAACGTTCCACGGAAAACGCGTGCTCCTTTTCGTTATTAGGATGCCAGGATGTCATGATAATTAAAACTGGACAAAAACGAACTAAATGTGGAGCACACGGTTTGCGTTGTAGCGGTCTTACCGACTTAATAAAAAAAAAAAAAAAAAAACAACGTTCGTCTTCTCTGGGTCAATCTGTATTTAATAATAGTATTGTCGATAAATATAAAATTTATTTTATATTTAATTTTTATATTATTGTTTAAAACTTATATAAAAATATAAATGACTAAAAATAAAACAAATTTTGCTAGTGTACCGATTATAGGAGGCAGATGATAGTAATGACGGTTTCAATACAACAGTCGTTAATCCGAATTTAAAACGGATCACAAAATAATGTGAAATTTGTTCGTACTGTCGCTAATCTGTATCGATTATTAATATATTTCGTAAAATTTAACCTTTTTTCCCTGAAAATAACGGTATGCGTTTTTTTTTTTTTTTAATATAAAAGTAAAATCCTAACTACTCGAAAGTCTGTAATGTTGGTTGTCCATTAACTTCTCCGACTACTTTACTTCCTAGATATTTGTAGAAAAGATGGGACGCGTTATAGTGGAGGAGTAGCATTGTTGATTTTAATCAACGGCTAAAGTATGATCTTGTGCCAACGCCCCCATTACATAGTATTCAGGCTGTTGGCATAAACATTTATTTAACCACTGCTGGCAATACTCATAATGTAAATCGCAATGTAGAAGTTGCTACTATTTTTGCTGTTTATAAACCACCTAATCGATTAACTAAGTATAGGGAAGATATTTTATCCTTGATGAAGACGAGTAAAAAAATTATTCGGCGATTTAAACTCCAAGCATAAGTCTTGGAATAATTTTAATAATAATCAGGCTGGCAACGTCTTACTTAGTACTTCTCTAACAAATAATATACAAATATTAGCACCACTAGAACCTACATACTTCCCACCACCTGGCTCTCGACCTAGTATTATTGATTTAGTTCTCGTCAAAAATATCAATACAACGCTGCCCATTTCAGTTAACTGTTTATCCTCCGATCATAACCCAATATTTATAATCGTCAAAACTGGCAACATACTGCAGCAACCAGTACGTAAAACATTTAATTTTAAAAATGCGAACTGGAATTTCTTTAAGCGTCATATTTCTGATAATATAAACTTAAACCTACCTATTTATGATACTGTCTCACCACTCTGACGAACTTGATTCATGAAGCTATTGCCCTTTCTGTTCCTATTAACCAGAATGTTTCCCCTATATCTTCGATCCCTTCGTATATAACTTTCATAATTAAAATCAAAAATATTGTCAAAAGATCCTATACTAAAAGTCGTTCACGTACTGATTCACGAAATATTAAGAAATTATTGAATCAACTTTCGATTTTAGTTCGATATTTACTAAATAAACATAATAACGAAAAATTTAGTAAAATAATTTCTAATCTTTCTGTTAAAAATAATAGCCTTTGGAAGGTATGTAAACAATATACACAACACCATGAAGCACTTCACCCAATTCATGACCCTCATACTAACATATATGCATATAAAGCAGAATTGCTTGCTGCACGCTACCTTGAGGTTCACAGCAGAAATATCCATTTAGCTTCAAGCTATCAGAAGAACAAAGTACATAAAGTTGTCAGTAGATTTATCGCATCACCTCAGATAACAACTAATATTAAATTAACTTCTCCCAACGAAGTTTTTACACATGTAAAATCAACAAAGAAGAAAAACTCGGTAGGTCACGATGGTATCCAATCTACTGTCATTAAAATGCTACCTCAAAAAGCCATCGTCCAGTTAACTAATTTGATTAACGCAATGTTTAAATTTGGGTACTTCCCTTCTAGTTGGAAAGTGGCTAAAATAATTCCAGTACCAAAACACGGGAAAGATTGCTCTCAGATAGACAATATCCGTCCAATCAGCTTGCTTAGCAATCTTAGCGAAATCGCTGAAAAAATTATTCTGAAAATATTATGTGACTTCACTAACTCTAATAATATAATACCTAGTAGTCAATTTGGATTTCAACCAAAGCATTCCACAACACAACAGATAGCAAGAGTTGCCGACTCGATAATTTTAACTTCAATAAACATACTGGGATGGTATTATTTGATGTGGCAAAAGCTTTCGACACAATCTGGCACGACGGTATTATCTATAAAATGATTGAGGTTTCCCAATTATCTAATTAAACTGATTAATAGTTACTTAACTAATCGATCATTTTACACCATTATAAATAATGCGAAATCAAGTAGCAAATCCTGTTCTGCCGGCGTGCCTCAGGGTAGCATGCTGGGGCCATTCTTATTTACATTTTTCATGCATGATTTCCCGCATATAAATAACATCGAGGTTGCCTTATACGCTGATAACACAGCGTTGTACTGCAGTTCCTACAGGCCAAGTACTATCAGTAATAGGTTACAATCCGGTGTTGATCGTGTAATTAAGTATTTTTCTAAATGGCAAATTGCTCTTAATCCTTCCAAAACGAAAGCAATTTTCTTCACTCGTCGAAGACCGTTTTTACCGACCAGATTTCATGTCAGTGGCGTTGATATAGAATGGTCTGACCAGATACGCTATCTCGGTGTCATTTTAGACAAGAGACTAACGTTTTCTAAGCATATTGACCATGCATCATTGAAGACAAACAGAGCAATCTGTTCAATTTATCCCATTTTCAAACGTAAATCTCACTTAAATATTAATAATAAATTAATAATCTACAAGTCAATCATTAGGCCTATTTTAACATATTCTTGTCCAGTTTGGTCTTCAGTCTCAAATGCTAGTTTTAATAGACTGCAATTAGTCCAAAATCGACGTCTTAGATGTATTTGTCCCCGTATACACTAAAATTTCATATATGCATAGTGCTCTGCAGATACCGTATGTAAAAGATCCTCAAACTATCCCGAAAATTTTTTCTCAGTTGTAGTGCGCACCGTAATAATTTACTTCCAGCAATAGGAAATTACGATCCCATATGGAACTAAGTATTAGATATACTAAGTATAAGCATCGACGCATTAAACATAATGTACTATTCTGATAACGTTATAATTTATTTTCGTTTCCATTACTTGTAAATGATATTACATATTCATTATATAATTAAACGTATTATTTTTTTAAATCACCTATTGAATTTGTGATGGTTTTTTGTCTGACCATCGATACTATTTGTATGTTGTATATTTATTATTTACCAGTTTATATTATTAGTTACTTTCATAAATGGAGAGGGCATTCCGGGACATTTATTAAATATTATTATAACTTTTTAATATAATGCCAAATATACGCGTTTTACATTTTACATTACTTCCTATCAGGTACTCATTTACCGCCCGATTGAATGGATAGTTGAGTCGGCTAGAGAACTTTTTACCATGAAAAATTCAGGTCGTTATATAAAATCAGCGAAGAAACGAAATAATATTATGAATATTATGCGATTAAATAGCACATTGTATTTAATTTCGCACCTTTTAGTAGATCGAGAGTAGCATAATTTTAATTTTTTTTTTTTTTTTTTTTTTTGAGGAATTAAACGATAAAAAATTTAAGTCCATTAGAAGATACGTAGAGCAGGATACTTCTGATATCGTTTGACACGATGGTCTTTTAATAGTGCTTGTAAAAAGCTATTAAAGCCGATATATTCTCTGCTAAAACTATACTGGCACGTGTATATCGGGGCAGTATACTTGCGTCTGTATTTATTTATTTTATATATCAACAACAACGACAACGTATATTTCAACATAATTTATATTGAGTATACACAAACCAAAAATTTTAAATAATAATTACGTAACGCCCAGGATGGCTCACATCAGAAATAATACAAAAACCCGTAATAAATAAAAGAAGTAATTATACTTATAATGACAGCAAAAAATAATTGAAAAAAAAAAACTGTACAGCAAAAAACAAAAAATTAAGATAGTAATAATAAAACAAAAGAAAAAACACGTCCTACACATCTCTAGGTATGACAATATTCTACGCTGATGATATTGCTATGTACATGTGTTATCTTATAAAATCAGTCACATAGTAATTGGACTTCAAAAGGCATTTATCAAAGTTAAGAGTTTTCTAAACAAATGGTATAACTTACTGTGGATACTTCTAAAACTGAAACTACAATCTCCCCGAGAAGAAAGCCCTTAATTACTCGCGGAATTAATTCTATTATAAACTAGAAAAATTATAATATAAACAAAGCAAGAACAAAAACGTTTTTCCTATTTATTCTATTCAATAAAAAAAAAAAAAAAACTATTCTAAGCATAAATAATATAATCTTATATAAATCCTTTATTCGCCCAGTACTTATATAGAGACATGTCCTGTTTGCAAATCGTATAAAAAACTTTAAATAGTCCGAAATTATATTAAATGCATCTAAATATAACAAAGTTAAAAAAAAAAACAATGCAAGATACATTACGTTTATCCTGCGTACAAGATGCTGTATATGAAAATTTCTACTATAAATGCATCAGTACTCTATTTATCGCTGTTAGAGTGATAATAAATTATAAATATGAATCATTATCATTAAGATATAAAAAATATAAACATAAATGAAGCATAATCCACATCATTAAGGTATTTACAATAGTTTACATTGACTATATATATAGTTCCGGTATGAGAGGTAACACGGTACGGATACATAATCTTCGCTTATGCATATTTTGATTTATACATACAAATATACGTTCTGCTCTCTCATTCTAATAATCACTTTTACGAACGAATGAGACTAACATTAGTTCGCATTTCCGAAAAATCCATTATCGTCACTAATTCACCTTTATCGTTATTTTCAGTATTCGTGGTTTTCCATATGAATTATTTCATTCATTTTCTCGAACAGTAATTATGGTTTGGAATATTGTGTTTCATATATATATATATATATATATATATATATATATATATATATATATATATATATATATATATATACACGTCACTAAGCTACCAAGTAACAAAAATTTTCTAAATATAGAGCTACTTGTACGAAAATTTTTTTATAGAACGGAGTTTTTTTTTTTTTAAATCATTTATATATTCTAAACAACTGTGTCTTTCAAACATGAAATTCGATTGAAAACACCAAAAGAACTAATCACTCTATTGGTTGAATTCGTTTCGACTTGAAATTTTTAAAACGCATAACAATCGCAACATTAACACACTCAAAAAACACATATAACAACAATAACAAAATTTACTTACAGTAAAACGACATAATAGTTGATAAACCATCTGAAAGTTATTACTTTTAGTATGGATATTTATAAGTGTTAATAAGAGATTATATATGCTTACTATATAATCCATGCAATGTTTGCGAACGACATCGTGCATTTCCTGATCACCATAAACTTGATCCGAAACAGACCTAAACAAACAAGCTCCATCCTCTTTCATTTTCCTAATTTCGAAACCGCCTTTCGCCATCCGTTTTTCAAATAACCGATCACGCTATAAAAACACGTATATATATATATATATATATATATATATATATATATAAATAATGCGAATACAGAACCATATAAAAACTATAAACATACTACATTTTTCTAAAGGAAAGCATAATTGAAATTTGCTAGCTATTTATACGATGATTTATAAAAATCGTCAAACTGTACCTATAATAATTAAACGTTTATTAACTATAATAATTCTCACATAAAAATATAATAGCGCGTACTAGATTATAGTATGCATTGTTGCCGGAATAATCGTTATTAAACATAAAATCCAAACGAAACATCTATCTCTCAACCAATCTGGAAATACGGTATTGAATTATACGGAAGTACAAGTAAAAGTAAGCCAGCGATTCAACAGTCGAAGATATTACGTACTATCGCATCTGCTCCGAAATACGTCTTAAACCTAACGCATCATTCCGATTTACAAATACTGTATGTTGACAATGTTTACGCACAGCGGTATCAACATTTTTTTGATAAACTACAGCTTAAATCTAAATATCAATCGATTGTATATGCTTGATCTATCGGATAACACTCCCAAGTGATTCAGGAAACGGAAATGCCGTAATGCCTTGCCTATCACTCGAAGAAATAGTTATTTTACCAATCAGCACTACGTATGTATGGACCTAATTTAAATTGCGATAGATTTGTTGAAACTCATCCTCCAACTAACTTATCTCACTGGAGATGTTCCTACCCTCTTCATTATCTTCCCTACTTCTTTTATTCATCACCGTTGGTTGTGGTATATAATTGTCGGTACAACGTAAAATTAAAAAAAAAAAAAAAAACATTAAAATAAGATTGGACTATTATATAAAATCTCAGGCGTATAAAAATAATTGGATATTTGAAAATACTAAGTAAACTTGCAAACCATATTTTAGGTTCCAATATTTACTACACACGGTCGCAAAAACGGTAACATCTTTATATAGTGACACGAAGAAGATGGGCGGTTTTATTGTTTTTTGAATAACTCAAAAACTACTAGAACGAAATTTTTGAATGACATTTTATTTAAAAATAGGAAAACCTGAGATTAGCTTACAATCATTTGTAGAACACATCGTTCAGATGACCGTCATTTACAACAACACATTCAATTAGTCTTTTTACAACATTTTTGAACACTTTTTCGAGCATAGATCGGTGAATTTTTGAAATTTCTTCAGAAATCCGAGCTTTCAGGTCTTCCAAATCGCGTAAACGTATTTCGTAAACGCGGTTCTTAAGGTATCTCCACACACAAAAAAAAAAATCGCGTAACTTTGAATTCTTTTCGAAACTCTCTTTGCACTGTCACGATCGATTCACGCCGAAAATAACGTTCAACGCAAAACGCGCGCTTCTTCTCGTTATAGAACGATAATTGAAACCGGACGAAAACGAATCTCTCGTGTGTATATTAAACGCGGAGCACGCGTTTTGCGTTATAGTAGTGTTAACAATTGCGCTATTCAAAAAACAAAACCAGCAGTCTTCTCTGGGTCACGCTATACGAATAAAGGACAGATATAATAAAATATAATTAATAATAATAAAAAATAGTCATGGAGAAATTAATATTTCAGTAAAATTGAATAACACTACATAATCGACGATACTTAAAATGAAAGAAACCAAAAATTCACGAAAAATGTAAAACCATCAAGAACATAACGCCGTAAGAACGTAATACAATTATAAAAACTGATGATAAAAAAATTATATCACAAAGGAAATTAGAAACAAGTTAAATATATTTTTATTGAAATAGTAATAAATAATCTGAACGGAGATAAATATACATTTATCGACTGCCATTAATTTTTATAAAACACAGCTATCAACTCGACACAAGGAAAACATTTTCAATGATTATAAAAACAAAATTTGTATAAAACAAAGCAGCGTTACCAAAAAATATTTGTGTGTACCCTAGAACATTCAAAATGAAATTCAAACACGGTGCTATAACAAACGGAATAATTAGAAAAATATTTTATCGCATAAACATATAACGACTAAAGAATGTTCCAATTTGGCCAAGGGTGTGTGGCACACTTCTTAGAAAATATATCTAAAAATAGAACAAATGTTATAAATTATCAAAATTATAATCAACGCAAGGATACAGACCTCTCTCTAATATAAACAATAGTGATATACGAGGAAACAGCGCAAAAAGTAAGTCGTTTGTTACATTAAAAAAAACCAAATCAATTATAACTTTATATAAAATAAAAATGATACATTTCGCATTATTATATACATACATGAAATAATAATTAATATATCGATTAAACGTTAAAACTTCAACGTTTTGAACATGAAAACAATAATATTCTCAAGTATACAATAGTCACAAGAATTAGAATGACGTCACATTCGTGAAATAGAGATTACAGTGCATTCTATGTGTCAAAGTTAAATTACTATCATTACAGATGCCGTTGCAGACTTTAAATTTCTGAAAATATTTTCTAAATGTAATATTAACTCATACGTAAACCGTTATAAATTTTTTAAAATGTTGGAATTATTTGCTTAAACAGTATATATATATATATATATATATATATTATATATATATATATATATATATATATATATACACTACTGATAAATGTTAAATATTGAATAATTTTACTTCACCGGTATATAATATCCACATTTATTTGATGTAGAAGATTACAACAATTTGTTTTTAATTTAATTTTTTTGAAAATTTCACTTTGAAATATATTCTGGTTTCATTTTTACATTTTATTACTTATCATATAATGTTTATTATGTTCCTGCTTTTATTCGCAATTCAAAAAAAAAAAAAAAAAAACACTAAAAGTAGCCAATGAAAACAAAACGATGTGATACTTTCATTTATTAATATCCAACTGTATTCCGTGAATTACCTCTAACCACTCAGCTTCGGTATAGGTAGTTCCACGACCGACATGTTCATCTTCGCTATTGCAATCTTCATCAGATACATCCGGCGCTGTAGACGGCCCTGGCTTTGGCGAGGAATTGCCTGAAATGGAGGCAGAACTTGACCACGAAGAACCAACAGTACCGCGTTCACGAAGTTTATTATTTCTAGTAACCCTGAATACGTTTGGATTATAATCGTTTCATTAAAGCGTAAATACAATGCTGTATGTTGAGATATAAAATAGCGTGTATGTAAAAGCTTATATTTTGCAGATTATAGATTTGAAAATAAGGAACCTTTTAAATTTACGAAGGCGCCATTTTAAAATACTTGTTTATTAATGAAATCGGTGTCTTTAAAAAAATTTGCAACATTTAAAATAATAACAAATTGGGTTTACGTTAACTTAATTTAATTCTATTACGTAAGAACCATTAAAAATTTTAAACAAAAGTACAATGGCACACTAAGCGTGAATTGAAGACAAATTTAAAAATATATAGCATATTTTTATATAGGCATCAAAAATTAATTAAAAACGGCATTTACCTCTATTCAATAGTGAAGATTTTAATGAAATGATTTTTCGATTTCCGCATTATAAAATTTTATTAAATTTTGACATTAAAAAATTATTAACCTAAAATTACAGTTTATAATCAAATAAGCAGTAATAAGCATCATAAAGAAGTTTAATGTACAAATGATACGAAACTAAAAGAACTTAAAGTTGATAGGTTAGGAGAACTGGAATATCGAAAGAAGAACAAAGGAAATCCAAAAAATACAACGTTCATTAAGGAAAGATTAATAATATTCGATTGTTATCATACACGTGTGCCCTAAAGACAAACACTAAACCATCGTTACTTATAATTCGAAAAATAAACTATTAAATTAAATATTTATAAACGCAATAACCTCTGTAATTAAAATTATGAAAGGTTTATTAGACCATTTGCACGCAGAAAACAATTATGTAATTTCGTATAATTAAGTCATTTCGATATCATTCGTAAAAATTTATACGCACATTTTCAAGTTATAACACTCGCTTTGTCGTTATATTCAAATAAAAGTTAAACAATAGAATTTTTTTAAGCGAAGTTATTCACAAAACAAGGAAAAATGATAACAAACATAATAAGTACAACCGTAACAAATTAGAGATCAAACCACATGTTGTTTTGAAATATTTAAGCTCTGTTATGCTAAATGATTCTTTAAAGATTTTAAATGTCCCTTCAAATATCATTTATAAATAATATTTAGTATTTTGAATTATATGCCTCAACATCTGAATTTTCAGTCTGTTAAAAACCATAAGTAATCACAACATTAAAATTAAATTTGACGAAAATTTCGAAAGCAGAGTAAAATTCAATATTATATTAATGCATAACACATAAATCGATCAATACCTAGATGGACTGACTCTAACTCTGTGTTTTCCAACGTCATTTTCTAGTGAATCCAACTGAGCAGTTACACCAGTGCTATAACAGTCGTCCATTGATTTTTCGCGATTCTAAGTATATATATATATATATATATATATATATATATATATATATATATATATATATATATATATTAATTAACAGTACAAATTTTTGTTTCAATATATATAAACTATTTGTTTACCAACTACAAAAATTAACTTTATTTCGAATATATAAGCAAAGCACTGTACTAAACATGTAAATAATTATTCTGCAAAGCATTAACTGAAAATAATGATTACTTTAATTTCCATTATTTTATTCAGTGTACGTGAAAAAAATCAAAATGACAAGGATACACGATTTTAAAAACTGATTTATATTAAATATTACACAGAAAATAGTTTATCACGTTTATTGTTAATAAAATATACCTGATTATAAATCTGTCCACTATTCAGGGAAACAGAATGATTATGTGTGTTCTGATGAGATGCTTCCCCATTTTCCTCTGCTTTAGTTGGTGGTTTCTTTTTGGATAATATGGTCATTTTTTCAAAATAAGAATAGCCTTGTTAAATTGTATATCTGAAATCAAACTAATAGATAAGAATCACATTCATAACTAAATTTACAATATAACATGATATTAAGTAAAACGTAATATCATTAAATTACTATTTCTTTAAATTTATAATGAAAATTTATATTCGTGAAAAATACATACATTGTAGAAGTAGTTTTGACACTTTAAACGTGAAAAATACAAACCACACACGAAATGTATGAAATCAAAATTAACGCCAGATGATGGTTACAATCACCTGGGTAAAATTTATTCCGTATGGCCACCACTTATCGATTAAAATTTTACGTTTCATTTTTTTTTCCATTTTTTCAAAATTATTAAATTATAATTTTTTAAAATAAAATTGTTAATTTTTAAAAATTTCTATTAAAGGGATAAAAAATTGCAATACCTTAAATAATTGTACTTATTTAGTAACGTTCAAAAATCTCAATTACATACTTTAATATTTTATATTTTTAAAATCAATTAAAGTATATAGTTATTAAATTGTTTATATATTTCAAAAATATGAATTTGTGCGTTTTTCATATTTCACAATTTTATAAAATTAAACATTTAATCAACAGACACATCGAATATTTTAAACTTAGGTTCTAATCATGGAATTAATTAGAAGTGTTTATTATAAATTCATTAATTAATTTATACTGTACCCAATTATTAAAGTTAAGCTACACCATGTTTACAATTTATGATTCAATCCGGTTTAATTGGTTGGCCTCTCTACACTGATTTATTTGTTCGCAATAGGGCTGTTTTCGGTTTTCCACTGCCAGATAAATAATTTTTATCAATTTGGTATATTTACATTCGTACTTTTATTCTGGCTCAACGATTATTTCGCTTAGTCCACTATAAAAGAAGTAGGTTCCAATTATAATGGATTTATACACAAGGTTTAAAAATTAGGTTACAAAACATATATATAGAAAAATCAAATTATACACAAATTATTTTAAAATTATATTATTTTTATGTCCTTATATATAATAATTTGGAGCTAGAGTTAAATTTAATTGTTTCATTATAATATTTAAACAGTCTTGTAATTGGCATTCAGTAAATCTTTTGCGGATTATGTAAGTACAAACCTACGATTTTGAACAAACACTATCTGTATCGTATAAATTTTTTTCTTCAATCTTGATGAGCATTCTTTCGTTGTAAGAGAAATTGTTAAAATTGCATGTAGCTTAATTTTTAGCTTCTCGGTGCGGTAAAAACTTTCAAATATTCTCTGTCATTCTAGATATCAAAGTGTAGTTGAAACCAAAGGTTGCTTTATTATATGGATATATATACAAATGACAACGTTCATGTTTAAAGAAAACACGATTAAAATAGGAATATTTTATTGTAATAGTTGTATAATAATACGTTTGTGTATAAAACACTGTAAAGCTATGGTTTCTTAGTAATACGGCGCCGTTTTTTAGCGTACGTAATATTACGTTGAATGACGTTCTAAAGCGGTGAAAAATAGTTGCCAGCTTTTACGATGAACCAGAAGTGTAAAGTTAGAAACGCCATTCTTCAATTGTGTAAATACTGTTCATTTTTTGAATCTTGTAAACTTTTTTTAAAAATGGACGATTTTAGCTTTATTAATATATTTAGTTTTGTTTTTTAAACTATAGATACAGATATATTAAGTTTCATTTATTCTATTTTTTCATTATTTATATATACCTGTTTTATTAATTTTTACACTAATTGTATCATCTATTGTTTTTTCATGATTTATAATAAACTGCGTTTCATATTACTATATTTGTTTTATTTAATTTTTACACTAATTTATCATCTATTCTATTTTTTCATTATTTAATATTTACCGATTTATATCACCGTACAATGATAAAACGTTGATAACTTTGTTCATCGCCGTAATGACGACCGCTTTAAAAGCAGCCACGATTTCACCGTTTTTTTTTTTTTACAACGGTAACAGTTGCCGCTTTTTAAGAAAACACTATTATTTGTTTCTATTGTGAACGTTCTCGTGACGTCATTCAATATATTATTACCACCGTATGAAAACGGCAGCGTACTCCTAAGAAACCATAGCTTAAGAGAATACTCGTTATTAATGAGACCGTATATATGTAGTTAGTACTAGGCCCATAGAAACAACACTTACGATAACTAAACATTACGGATATTAGTTCTCGCGATGGTAGCACCAGTCAACCTTCGTGGAATACTTTACTTAGCGAACATTATGTGCCACATTTCAAGAATTGCTGCTCTCAAAGAATGGACGAAGTATCGAAATGATGCAACCCTTTCATTCATGTATTATAAAATTATAAATTTTATACAGATGTTTATTAAATACAATACTGCTTCTTAGGTGAACTGTAGGTAATTTTCGATGTATTTATAGGAATATTTTAAATCAACCAGATAATAAAAAATTTTGTTAGTCATAAAATTTTATGTATCGTGTAATGGACATTGTGACTGAGGTTAATAAGTTTCTTAACATGTAAAGGTTAAATTGGTATAGCAGGGATCAAAAACGTGTACGTATCAAACAGCGACTGATTTATTGAGCGCTATTACATTCTTCTGTTGCAAATTCATACAATTAAATTATACTCATTCATCTGATATAATAAACCGTATACTTGTGAATGTGTATGGCGAAAAGATAAATTTATTTTTAGCCCGATTGGGAAAAAAATTCTTATAAGGGTGTTCGAAAATTATGAAAATCGTTTAATAGTATGTGTTAAAAAACGACGGAAAACGTATTAATGGTAACAAATTTTAAAACGTAACGTGTAATATGAAATTAAATACGTCATTTTCAATAATAATAATAATAAAAAAGTTATCATGTAAAATTTTAGTTTCATGGCTAGTCGTCATAAGGTTATGTTCAAATATATATATATATATATATTTTAATAAAGCCCTTTAGGCTATTACTAAGATACAATCTTAGCCATTTGACTAAATAATTATCATCTTTAACTTAATGATTACTTAATAGTCAACTTAACCACTAAGTACAAAACGAGTGTGGAGTACGTATCCATTATACATAAATTTACATATTACAATACTAAATCTATGGGGTGGCGACGAACAAGTCGTCTAATTCCATGTTTAATGTGAAGCAGTTGTCTTGCTTCTGCATCGACGTGATATAAATTGAAAGTATTTTCGTTACTAGAAAAAATTGTTCACATACTTTCTGCCGAATATACCGAACGCACGTTATAATTATTGTAAAATTTTATAACGATGATCGCATAATAAGTTTAATTCGATAATATTACAAAGAAAAATTATTTCTGACGAAGTAATTGTTATAAAGGAGAAATTCACTCGAAAAACTTGTTCTTTGAATTACGAATTACTGTGGCTAATCTTAAAACGAAGGATAACCGTCATATAGAGAAAATAATAATAATAACGATAAAACAACTACGCAATATACGTTTATGTAGACGTATTTTAACTAACGTCATTTTTAAAATTTAGCTAAATTCCTTCTAAATGGTTGCACAACAATATACTAATTATTTACATACGCGAATGAAAACTTTATTTTAAATGTAATCGAATGATATAGATAGATATAATGTTTTCCTTCCAGAATGGCAAAAAAAAAAAAAAACCCGTAGGATAAAAGTTTGAAATACTTTAAAACTCTGGGAACATTTAGAGAAGTATAAACTGCGTGCCTTGATGTTGTAGCATTGATAGGAGCAGCAAACGACAGAGGAAATAGTTTCAAGATATCTTTAATAACGAGAAAACTGATTTACTGTAGTACAATTATGATGGTTATCCCCGTGCATTTCTTAAACAAAAATCATTCACGCGTAACAATAATTTCCGCTCTCTGTAATAATCGAGTTTAATTCTCGTTAATAGTTATCGGTAAGGAAATCGTGGTGTTATTATTTCCTCTATTCGAATATTTTTTTCCTGTTTAGCTGGATATTAGTTTAATAACATCGATGATAATTATAGTACAACATCCTGATGTTTGTACTACATACATATCGGATACAAATTCAATAATAAGAATTTACTTGGAAGTTTATAAAATCATTTTTTTTTTTTCTTAAATGTATATGCGTTTGTCACTGTTGCTTGTGAAGAATTCTCGCGGATGAGTAGATAACATTTATAGTCTTTATAATTTCTTTTACTTCTAGGGGCCTTATTCTTATATAAACGTATTCGATTCGCCAGGATTGATTTTTATTTGCGTTTTCTCCGAATATCTATGGACCGCGTGAAAAGAACAAACGTTCTCCTTTCTTTCCAATATTTCTTGCTTTTTCTACGGTTCTATTTAATTTTGGTTCCTTTAATGTCCATTCACTGCTGGATTGTTTTATGAATACTGTTCTTTATTTTGCGGATTTTTGTTAATTTTAAATTAATATTTTTTCATTTTATATTTTTTATTTTTAAATGACAATGGCCTAGAAAAGCTTTGTCAATTTTTTGTAAATAACATGTTTTTTAGCGATTTTAACTTTCTTTTTGTTTATTTTAATAAAAAATCGCTACATTCCACATTCTTCAAACTTTGTACTGTCGTTATGTAAATCGATAAAAATGTTCTTCTTCTTTGTCTAAAATCAACGAAATTATATCATATATTATTACGATTTAAAAAAAAGGAATTTTTATTTAAGATCATCACGATATTTTCTCCGGCGTTCGAAATGTATCAGCAGAATTATCGTAAGACATTTTCAGCCGTCGCTATCATTAATTAGCGTTATATTATACGTATATAAATAAATATCATTACTTTTTTTCTTCGTAGCAGTTTACGTGTTTATTATGGAGTCGATATTAACACTGTTCCACCTTTTATACAGATTTTTGTAAGAGTTATAAAAAAAATACCATTTAATTCGATATTTATCTTAATAGTCCTAATTAAAAAAAAAAAAACACATTTTACTAAATAAGAAAATATAAAAGCCGATTTTTGATTTTTAATTGAAAATAACTAACTTTACCACTGATTTAACGCACGGATAGATACATTAAATATAATTTTCCTCTTTATTTAATTAAATTAATTAGTAGTTATTTACGCGATTGAACTTTTTATGTAACCGTCGTCGGTGATTCAGTCTGTTCAATTAAAACGTACGATGCGGCTATTTTTTTCACTGCATTTAGACCATTCGCTATCCAGAACAGACTTTAAATCGGCATATCACGTCTTCTCGGATATTATAAAAAGCCGGAAAATCAGTATCCATCTAGCGAAAACCGAAGCAATTTTCCTTACACAAGCAGACGACCAAAATTGCCAATTAATCGGACGGTGTAGGAAAACAGCATTAACTGGTCAGATTCGGTATTTAGACGTTGTTTTCGACTACAAACTTAACTATATTCATACAAAGGCTAATAAATCCGTTTGTTCCATATATATATATATATATATATATATATATATATATATATATATATATATATATATATATATATCCCGTGTTTAATAGAAAATCATTCTTTAATACACGTAATGAACTTATTATTTATAATACATCCGGTATTTACACTTACGCCTGTCCTGTTTGGTGTTCGATATCGAACGTTAATTATAATAAATTGCAGCTAATTCGGAACACGTGTCTTCGATTAATACTAGAATGGATTATATGCACGATATTCTGAAATTATCTCGTGTTAAGAAATAAATTTTGAACATATCGCGTGTAAATTTCTCGACGATTGCCGTATACTAATCAGTTATGTTTATGTATACAAAATATAAGCGTAGAATTAAACATAATTTATTGCGTAAACGAGCTATTCGCTCGTTAATATTGCTCTAATCTAATGATATATTAATTATTTTCATATTTCATCTTTAGTTTCAACGTTATCTAATATTCTTCTTCTTCAATTATCAGTCCACTGCTGGACGAAGGCCTCACGCAACTTTTCCCAGACGCCGCGATATTGAGCTTCATCCTGTGCAAATTTGACCCGAACTTTTGGATTTCATCTGTTCACCGTATCCTTGGTCGTCCTAATTTGCTCTCAGGTTTCCACGATGTTGACACACTTATCCAGCGGTTTTCGGCTCTAGCCGCATGTCCGCACCATCTCCATTTACTATGTTTAATAATACTTATTGCATCTTTAACTTTTGTTGTTTTGCGCTTCGTCGTCCATTTGTCCATCAGAGTGATCCCCAGCATAGACCTTTCCATTTTTCGCTGATTAACTTTTAGTTAATGTTTCACTAGCACGTGTTAAAACTGGCATTACACGCACTGATCGAACACACGCCTTTTCAGGCTTAATTTTAACTTCCTTAAGTATGCTTCTAAGCTTTGAGAATGCCATCCACGATAATTGTATTCTTCTGGATATTTCAAAACGTTCGTTATGTTTTGTTTGCGTAGTATTTGTTTCATTTTTTTTTTCTCCTGCATTGTAATAGTTGTACACTACTTTTTTTTATTTGTTACCTAACCTTAATTAATTAATCTTATAAGCTATATATATTTATAAATTATCGTTTACCGACTGTATTTTAATTATTCGATAAAAGATTTATTTATATTTCGATTAATCGATGCATATCGTCATTAATTAAGTAGAACAACGCGAATTAGAGATCGAAACCGGAATAAATCTCGTATTGACGATCGTAGAGGTATTCAGCCGAAATTAATTTCGAGATCGCCGTGTTCTAATTCTTCGAAATAAACAGACTGAATCATCAATTTTTTACTATTCGCCAAGTGTAGTAACGCGTTGCATATAATGTTCGCGGTTAAATGCGCGTTTTTATATTTATTATTCTTCAGAACGAGTAAACAAATATCTGAAAAAAGAATGCGATCTTTTTTCCCCGCATCCTGTAAAATAATTTATAAAAAACACATTATAAAAAACTATAACGTAATCTATTATTACGTAATTATAAAAACGAAAAAAACGTATTAAATCAAGTAAAATTGTAACGAAATTATTAAGTTGCAATAATTTAAAGCGCTTCACGCGCGCCCCATTAAATATCGTTCAAATTCGATCGAAATTCTATATCCGTATTGTATTTTTTTATTTTTTTTTTTTTTATTTTACATAATTCCAACTAGTCCATTTGGATTATCCAGTAATTCTGATATATGAAAGAAAATTAACGTGAAGAGGTTATCCGTCCAGTGACAGGAGCCTCAGAAGAATATGAATAAAATTTGTTTAAACAATATCATAAATTCCGTTTCAGCCTTCTTGTCTTATTTAGGTTATCTAATGTAATAATTGCTTCCGTATTTGGATGCCTAATCTGTCTTCATGTTGAAGTGCATACCGTCTAATTTCTGTAATTACAGTAGGAACATTTAGGTCTCTATGCAAGTCATCGTTTCTTATGAACCAGGGCGCATTCGTTATCATACGAAGTATTTTGTTTTGGCATCTTTGAATTATTTTGATGTGAGTGGTTTTTGCACAACCCCACAATTGGGCGCCATAGCTCCAAGTTGGTTTAATAATCGCTTTGTAGATTAACAATTTATTGTCGATCGTTAACGTCGAGTTTCTTCCAATAAGCCAATACATGGAAGCTATTAAACGGTTAATCTCTTTCTTTTTAGCAATGATGTGTTGTTTCCACGTAAGTTTCTGATCGAGTCGCATACCTAAATATTTGATCTCATCTAGTATTGGTATTTGATTATTGTTTATTGTAACCGGAGCATTATTTGTTCTTCTGTTTGTGAATATTACATGAGCCGATTTGTTTTCATTTATACTTATTTTCCACGTTTTTGTCCACTTGCATATCTGATCTAAGGAATTCTGCAGGTTACTAGCGGCAACATTTTCGAGAGTATCGGAAGCTAACACAGCAGTATCATCTGCAAAAGTAGCAGTTAGTGTGCTATTTGAAGCCGGAAGGTCAGCTGTATAAAGTATGTAGAACAGCGGCCCTAAAACACTGCCCTGCGGGACACCAACGCGTATCGGGTATATTTTAGCATGAAGAACTGCTTTATAAAATCAAAAAAATTGTACCCTATAGTATGTACAAACTAATTTCTTCTTACCTAAACGAACGATTTTTCAAAGTAAAAGTTCAGGAAGAAGAATCCACAATCCGTATTGTATGAATTTTATTTTTCTATAACTAGCATTACACCGCACACCGAATAAAATTCCTAAAAAAGCTACGACTCTTTGTATAGAAATGTGTCAACAACGTCTGCAGTAGCTGCAGTTGTCTCACTGAAGTTCTACCGAGCGTGTATTATCATTACGCACCACACAGATCGGTCGAACAATTTTTAAAAATAAATATTTAACGTAAACATGAAAAATCGTGAAAATCGTACAAATGTTGAAATAACCGGGTGTAACGGTAGATTAGATTGACGTGTACAAATTATTACACGATATAAATATAAAAAATTGAGATTAAAGAAAAATTATTAATAATTAATTTTTACACGAGTAGTCAAGTATTCACCGGGACACGGTAGTTTTGGTATACTTATCTAAGTTGAATGATCCGAAGGAACTGACAGTCGAGTTAGGGGAGTTACTCGTAATAATGTCTAAGTGTTCAGGAATCTGTGTAAACTGAACTGCTATAGCAACATTATGCAACTAAACTAAAAAGATTACGTATTTCAAGTATAATTGGAGGAGAACGAGGATTAAATGATGAGTATTTCAGAGCTGTAAGACAACTTTTCGAATGTGAAAGTAATAAGGATATTTCTAGAAGGACGTTTGTGTAGCGCATAATTAAGAAATGGAAAAATCGAATATATCGTGGAACTAAAGAGGATAACTGAGCAAGGGGCTTAATGAATTGAAATTGGTCCGGACTTATGCCTTTACGAAGATAATATTTTTGTAGTATAGAAAAGCACGAGGAAGGGAACGAAGGAAAAAATAACATACTGATGAAATCTGGAGAGATTGGATTAGATTTTATTTTTATTTTTTATCTTTTGCGTATACGATCTGTCCTTGAACAGGATAATAAGTAGCGTTGATATTTTACAAGTGTTTCAACAGAATGTTGCCCAATAGCGGCTATTCTCCGTGTATACTAATCGTAATTTATTGACGATGTTGCAAATCCAATTGACAGTATCTCTTCGGACGATCGAACTCTGCGGAATTACTCTTAAGATCGGCAGCTACAGATGACACACAGTATAAAGATCCGATATTTGGGATAAAAATCGGCAATAATTTAGATTAAATATCTTCGATTATGTTATAATCTCAGCATACTATATATCCGGTATCGGCGAATTAGTTATATACGTGTATCGAAAAAGTTCTAATCAGATATCCGGGAGTAAATACTAAGTTATCATTTCCGACCGCACATTTATCAACATTATACATCGCGTTAATACAGCTATCTCGCTTTCGTATGGTCAGTTTATCGTTATACACTATTAGAAATTACAACGGAACACAACAATGAATAAATAGAGTTGTTTACATTATTTTCCACCCGCCTTAAGTTATATTTAACGTGTTTCTCGTTCGTATACATCGTTACTTTCGTCCTATCACCAAGTAACAGAAGTTCCTTATCTCGTAGGATTAAATTATGTCGGACGGGAAAAAGAAAATAGAAAAAAAAAATAGTATCAACTAAAAAATGCTTTTAACAAAATATGAATTTCTTACGTTTATAAATGTTTCAACATATCGGCAAATTCTTTATATACGATCAATGGACGAAGAAGTTACGAACAAGGAAGTATTTGAAAAGCGAAAATTATAAATAAGATTGAAAACAAGAAACGAACAATTATGACACTTTAACTGTCCTTAAAACCTAATAAAAGGAAAAAATAAACGGTAATTTACGGATGTCATAATGACAAAACAAACATACATACATACATATATATATATATATATATATATATATATATATATATATATATAAAGCCATGTCCGCTGTCTGCATGGCATGCTGCCCACCGATCTAACGTCGGATGATGATGTAGTCTATAATAGCGTTTTCGATAACCTGGATGGTAGCAATGCGTACGGATATTAATTATCACGATATTAAAGAAAAAATAATTAATAATCTTACATCGGATAATCGTTCGGATATCAACTGCCACAAAATATTCTTCAACTCGTTTATATTTATAGGGTTCGCATTATGATATTCATCAATTAAGTGGAACGTCTAAAAATATATATATATATATATATATATATATATATATATATAATCACACGAATAATAAATAAATAAATGTACATATATTACTTATGTATTCTCGGTATTATTATACGGGCGTGAAAGCTGGGTTATAACAAAAGTAATGGAACGAAAACTAGATGCCTTCGAAATGTGGTTGTATCGTAAAATTCTCCGCATAAAGTGGATAGATAAAGTACGTAACACGGAAGTAGTACTACAACGTATAAATAAATTCAAGGAAGTAGTAAAAGAAGTCAAGTATAGTAAATTAATATACTCCGGTCACGTAATACGACATCCAGAACGATACAGCCTGCTTCGCGTATTAATGCCGGGAAAGATTACAGGAAAAAGACCACGGAGAAGAAAAAAGATAGCCTGGTTACAGAATCTGTCGGACTGGTACAATTTACCAGTAATTTAGACAGGCGCAGCACTGCCAACATGTCAGCTAACGTTCGATAAGCGGACATGGGCATCCTGATGATGATGATGATGATGAAGGCGGTAGAAATTACCGATGAGAAAATCAACCAGTGCTTTATATACACACGTATCATTTATTGCTAATGATAAATATATATAAAAATATTTACCATTTCATTACGTCAAAAATGGTTGCATTAGTTATTCACGATTTAGTGTAGAATGCAGTTTTATAAGTAAAGTACATCTTCGCATGCTTCCGGTAATGGTGCATAACGAAGAATTATATAATTTAACAAAATAATTAATAATAATAATAACAATAACCGAAAAAAGAAAAAAAAATGTAATAATTAAAATAACACACAGATGAAGTTTACAGTTTGGTTTTAGATTAAAACCGAACTATATTAATATTGCAGACGAATAATTATTTAAAAAACGCATTTCAATATCCAATTTCTTTTACCGAATGTAAACTTTAAATATGAATAGTTAATTACATAATTGCGACGCGTGAATGTAAATAAATAAAAAGATTACTTAATTAAATAGTTAATACTCGTGAGACAGGACTGAATCATCGATTATAGAGTGTAAATAATGTTTATATATATATATATATATATTTTTTGTTTATTCATTTTTCCATTGGAACGTATATATTAAATTTAAAATTCAATATAGAGGCAAAGTCGATTTTGGATAGATACATTTTCATATATTAGCTCGTGATAATATAACAGAAATGGAGGGCACACCGACTCACGCCATGTCGTTGGTATACAATAAATGATACACGAGTCTAGCGAATAATGGTTAGGAATATGTCGTCCAAACAAATCCTCCAAAATAAGCCGGATATATGTATATAAAAACATATAAAATGAAATTTGTTGATAAGCTGTTTTGAATATGTTAGTTATTTCAAAAATAAAACGATTTGCGTATTATGGAATACGATCGAATAATTTCTGTAAAGTAAACTACAATATATATATATATATATATATATATATATATATATATATATATATATATATTTATATATATATATATATATATATCAACCATATAAAAAGCAGGCTATTTGTAAGTTTATTTTCAAAATGTTAGGCAATTTTTTTGTTTGTAAAAAAGGAAATGAATGCTTATTACTTAAGTGAAAAGCAGTACAACCTTGTATCAAATGGTTGCTGATAATGCAATAATGTTTATATAAATCCAGATTTCAATGGACACAAATCGAAATAGTTGTACACGCTTGAATAAGAAACAAAAGTTTGTAAACAATCGCGAAATATAGGAAATACAGAAAAATCTATTTAGCAACAATCAGAAACGCGCACACAAATATATATATATATATATATATATATATATACATATTCCGTTCGTAAGGTCATAAAGATCGAACGTTAACATTTAATAAGAAAAAAGAAACAAAATTATTAATCTACTACATAATTACGCGTTACGATTGCAGAACACGGGGTATTGCCCGAAATGTTTATTATTGACGAAGAAAGAATAAAATTCAATACAATAATTAATAAGTATTAAAACACGATGAATATTCGAATTGACAGTAATAATAAGAAAAATAATATTAAAAAAAAACAAAAAAAAAAAAAATAAAAAAAAAATAGAAAATAAGAATAAACGTAATTAAAAGTAGTAAACTATAATATATATATATATATATATAAATAAGGCAAGGTACATGAAAAATGAAAAATAATTTATACATAATCACACTAATAACTAGTCGGAAAAATCTAAACTCTATGTGTAATAAAAATTAAAACCAATATTATACTTCTTAAAACTAATTCTTTATCAAAATTGAACAATGTTGTATCGAATCTAATTAAGTTATAATAAAAACATTCATTCACATTAGAAATAGGAGGAAATGTTCTCGATTTAAGTAATAAAGTTAGCAAAGATAACCGTGCCGTAGTTGAAAAAAATATAGAAAAAGTCTTACAATAAAAATACTTCGTAAAAAAGAATCTAAAAATTTATATTACGGAATAGAAAAGTCAAAAAAAATAAATAAATAAATAAAGTCTATATGTCGTCAAATATCGGCCGAAGGCCTCTCAACCCACCCATACATATACTAATAATATTATATAACGTACGAAGAACATGCATACCAGACATCTATAAATAATAATAAATTCAATATACAACAACATACAAACAAGGGGAATGGCAGCCATTGGGAAGCGTTCTATCTTAATCTATATGTATAGTAATGCTACTTAATGTTTAAACGAACAGATTGTTTGCAATTCGAGAGGAAATATTTGAAAAATAATAATAAATCCGAAAAAAAATTATCTAATTAATTTTTTAATTTTAAAATCGCTTTTCGGCTTATTTTTAACTCGTGATGCGTTCGTAAGTATTAAACGAATTCAATCGTATCATAAACGTACCTCTCTGTCTAGGCGTGATACGTCAATTTGCGATCGATTTTTTTCATCCGTCTGTTCGTCGTCGTCGTCGTCGTAGTGATCATCATCATCATTTTGTTCATTACTGTAATGAACAACGTCATCGATGTCGTTTGTATCGCTCTGAAACGATACGAGAGTTCACGTATTAATAATGACGAAATTATTCGTATAAATGAAGAAACATCATAATTTACGTACGGATAGAGGTTAAAAAGTGTATTTACAAAACCAAATAGATGTTACAAAAATAACGAAATTAATATAACGCATTCCGAACAATACCGGCAAAGTACAATCAACAAAACCCGCACACTGATCATAAAGCCGTCAATATTTAAACTAATAAATATACGAGCCGATAAACGATATTATTTATTTGTATTATACGCGAAAAATAAACAAAAATCAATACCAACTGGACATATAATAAAGAAATAAATAAAGCCTTTATTTCGCCAAATATCGACCGAAGACCTCAACCCACCCATAATAAATATACTAACAATATTATATTAATGTATGAACATGCATATCAGACATCTATAAATCGAATTAAATCAAATCAAGCTTTATTTTACTTTCTTATATATAACGGTTTACAAGAACATGCTGCAAATGCGTAAATAATACAATTATTTTCTTAAATATACTACGGTGTTTATTGTGAAAAATAAATTAAACAAGCTTATAAAATAATTATGCAAAACAAATATAATAAAAATGTTATAAATGTTGCATAAGAGTAATCTAATGTAATTTAGGATACAATATGCATATAATATTAACCTAACCTTGGTATTTTCAGATGCACACATACACACCGCAGTACTCAACATATGCATACACATCAATTTGTAGAAAAACCCTAACGCTAAAAATCAACGAAGTTCTATTTTACTTTTTTTATTTCTTACCTCATTAAAGGCTTGCGACGTTTCTTAAATTTTTTATCTCGGTTTTTACACATATAAGCAACGTGTTATAAATTATAGCACCTTTATAGATAACTTGAATTTTGGAGTAATACACTTCGGTACTTGTGAATATCTCTAGGAGTATGTCATAAAGAAGAAGGATTTTTTTTTTTAGTTAAGAACAAATTTTACCAATCTATTTTGCAGCTTTTGAATTGGCTTAATACGCTCTTTAGCCGCCCTGCCCCAATGAATTATTCCATAACTGAGAGCACGTTGGTACAAAGCGAGATATAAACGTTTAAGATGCTCAACAGAAAAATACTGCTTTAAGTGCGAGAAAAGGTAATTTAATTTCCTTAGGTTTTTAGCTAGGTACAAAAGATGTTTATTCCACGTTAACTTACAGTCAAACTGAATTCCTAAATATTTCACTTCGTACGATAAGTTTCATACCATCCCTAAATAATAATAATAATAATAATAGTTAGACATCGTTATGAACACCGTATAACCGGCAGTTTTTTTCTATTACGTTCTATTTAATCATCGCAACCAAGTAGAGCCCATCCGCTGTCCGAAGCCCGCCTTAACCGTTGTCTACCTACACTTCTCCGGAATCCATTTGGTTACATGTGCGGACAATTATTCCCTTAAATTTCACAAAGCTTTTCGGCAACTTACGCCATTATCAAGCGATATTTAAATAAAATAAATATTTAAAAAACACAAAATATTAATTTAAATATAAGTTCACAAATTTATACATATAAAATGAATGATTTTTGTAATTAAGTGATAAAAAATCACTACATTCCACAATCCTAAACTCTTTATGTACTTCATTTTGTCGAACGAATTCGGCCAATAATAGTGTGTGTTGAATTCTTTCGTGTTCGTAGCGTATTTTAGTCGCAAGTATTGAAGAGGCTCATATGTAAACGATCATTTGAACAAAGGAAACACTACAACAGCCTATCAAGAAATCAGAAAGCATTTCTGTTATGGAGCCCAAAGAAGTAATACAATAGGAGACAAGTGTGGGAAAAAATTAATCGAGACTAAAGAAATAACAGATAGATGGAAGGAATACATAGAAGAATGCTGATAAGGAACTAGATGAAAACACTACCGAAGAGGATGATCTGGTTGAAAAAGACAACATGGGACCAGATATTATGGAATGGGAATTTGAGAGGGCAGTTAAAGAATTTAAAACAAATAAAGCTCCGGGAATAGATAAAATTAGTGTAGATGTAATAAAGTTATTCGGTAAAAATGCGACTAACAGACTATTCCTTATAATAAAAGAATGCTACGAAAATGGTCGGCTACCCAAGAATTTTGAAAAAAACTTAATCGTAACCAAACCGAAGACACAGGGAACTACCACCAGTTGCAGTGAGCATCGAACACTGAGTCTATTATCACACGCCTCGAAAATATTAACCAAAATTAAATGTAGAAGAATGTCAGATAAAATAGAATCAGAACTAGAAGAAACACAATTCGGATTTCGGAAAGAAATAGGATGTAGGGAAGCCATATTATGCCTAAAGATGATAACTGAAAAAAGGATGGAAATAAATAAACCAACGTACGTTGCATTCGTGGATCTGGAAAAAGTTTTCGATAATGTAAACTGGGAAAAAATGTACGATATACTAAAAAGAATAGGAGTTGACTACAGGGACAGACGAGTAATCTACAATTCGTACAAAAATCAAACTGCGATTATAAAAACGAAC
The DNA here is from genome assembly GCA_032883995.1 of Coronaproctus castanopsis. Lineage (NCBI taxonomy): Eukaryota > Metazoa > Arthropoda > Insecta > Hemiptera > Monophlebidae > Coronaproctus > Coronaproctus castanopsis. The sequence goes on from CM065054.1 coordinate 20,083,339, forward strand.
AATATACAAACCGAAGCAATAAGGAAAGGAGTACGTCAATGATGCAACCTGTCACCGTATCTGTTTAACTTATACATGGAACTAGCTATTAAAGAATTACATAACACGGATTGTAAAGGAATTAAGATAAATGGAAAAGAAATAAATATGATAAGATATGCTGACGATATTGCCATAGTAGCAGAAAGTGAAAAAGGACTAATATATATTTTAAATGTAGTAGATAACCTTCTGAACAAGTGTATAACATGACGATTAACAAAAAGAGAACAAAAATCATGATGTGCTATAAAACAAAAATGAACGCAGCAATTACCATTAAATCAGAAAAAATTGATCAGACGGAAAGTTTCATGTATTTAGGTAGCAGAATTCAATGGAACGGAAAATGTTCAACAGAGATGAGGTGTCGAATAGCACAAGCAAAAGCAGCATTTAACAAGAAAAGAAAATTGTTAACATAAAAAAAAAAAAAAACTAGATTTAGCCGTAACAAAAAATTTCGTAAAAACAATTGTGTGGTCGATCTGTCTCTGAAACTTGGACATTGCGGAAAGTAAAAGCTCTGGAGGCTTTTGAAACCTGGTGTTGGCGAATAGTGCTTAAAATAAAGTGGACGGATAAGATTACAAATGAAGAAGTTTATAACCGGATTAAGGAAGAAAAACATATTATGAAAACTATCTCTCAACGAAGAAATAGACGGATTGGACATGTGTTACGGCATAATGCGTTACTGACAGAATTAATAGAAGGGAAATTGGACGGAAAACGTACAAGAGGAAGACCGGGAAGAAGATTCATGGAACAAGTTGTGGAGGATATGGGAACAAAGAAATATCAAGAATTAAAACAACTAAGCAGAAGAAGAGAGGAATGGAAGAAAAAACTGCGGATTTGATTTGATTGGCAATCAACCAATCAATAGATTGAAAAAATATATATATATATAAAATATTATCACACGGTTTATGGTACGTACGCATAGGTGGAAATATATATAATTAGAAGAACCAATGATTACAATAGACAGTGAAAACAGTATGCACACGGAAAGAGGTATGTAAATGTCCACAAGTTGAAAGAGTAATAAAACACAAAAGCATCTGGGAATACGAGTGGATCCTCTTTTTTTTTTTTTCGATATCATATTTAATATTTCGTTAAAAATATAAATAACTTATAATGCAGCGTGGCAAACAAGCATAGAATAAGGCATTTCAACGTGGCGACAAACATATAAGAGTAAACTAGTAAAACTAAATCACCCATAAAAAAGATGTCCGCAGTTAATATGTAATGTTAGGAAATACGAAAAACATATACAATGAGGGAGGCCACCTGTAGAAAACAGATATTTTATTTCCAAAAATGTTTTATTTTTTTTTTTATCGGATATATTGTTAGCATTTAACGAAAGTAATAAACAGTTGGAGAGGGACGATGAAAAACATTATAATACTAGAAAGATGAAAACATATAAGCAAAAACAATGAACAAGAACAATAAATAAACTACATAGGAGAGACGAACTATACCAGTAATATATAATTAAATATCACGAGAAACCGTCAAAAGTACTTGTGGTAAATGGAAAAGTGAAAGCTTGATTAAGAGAAAATATAAAGAAGGTAAAGTAATTGATGAAATAAATAACAATGACGAGAAATTGTAGAAAGAAAAGCGAAGTGTATAAGTTTTTAGCAGCAGAATTATTGACCTTTATAATCAGCGATGGAACGGAGTCTTAGTTTGAGCTTGGTTCTAAACCATAGAGGACGGGTTTAGAGAAATAAGTTATTTCTATTCAATTTAGTATTTATTATAACTATATTTAAGGAAAAGCTAATTATTTATTATAAGTATCAAAATATTTAATTTAAGCAAACAATAAGTAGGATTGCCTAATGATAGTCGGCTGTGGAAAGTTTGCAGACAATACACGAGACATACAGCTCTTCCACCACTCTACGATTCACACTTAAATAACTATGTTTACAAAAATGAAGCGAAAGCTGAGTTTTTAGCATCAGAGTATTCCAAAGTTCATAATCGTAATTCTAATTTTGCATCTGGCTATCGAGTGAGAAAAATTCATTCAGCTGTTAAAAAATTCCTCAATGCCAATCTACTGCCCAATATTTTCCCTCTTGTCACCCCAAGTGAAGTCCTTAGCAATATTAAAGCTATAAAAGTAAAAGGTTCGTCTGGGGATGACAATATTTCTACTCCCATTGTTAAGAAATTGCCGCTAAAAGCTATTATTGAACTTACAAATTTAATTAATGCTATCTTTAGATTCGGTTATTATCCAAACAGTTGGAAGATAGCCAAAATTATTGCTCTTCCCAAACCCGGAAAGGATGCCGCATGTGCAAGTAACATACGTCCTATTAGTTTATTGAGCAATCTAAGCAAAATAGCGGAAAAAATTATACTATCCCGTTTAAGACTTCATGCAGATAACCAAAAAATCATTCCTAATACACAGTTTGGTTTTCGTCCAGGCTATTCCACCACCCAACAAGTAGCCCGAATCACGGAGTTTATCACGCATAATTTTAATCGTAATAAACATACTGATATGGTTTTCCTGGATGTTGCGAAAGCTTTCGATACTACTTGGCATAAAGGTATTATTTAGAAAATGATAAAATATCAGTTTCCTCGTTACGTAATCAACGTTATTAGCAGCTATTTAGCAAACAGACTATTTTACGTTACCATCAATGATTCAAGGTCTACTATGAAAACGTGCTCAGCGGGGGCCCCCCCAAGGTAGTATTCTGGGTCCCTTTCTGTTTACTTTGTTTTTATCTGATTTCCCAAACCTACCTGATATTCAGACTGCTCTTTTCTTTTCTGTACTTCTTATATACCTAAAGCAATTATTAATAAATTACAGTCAGGAATAAATTGTGTCTTTCGTTATTATAAAAAATGGCAAATTGATATTAATTGTGATAAAACGGAGGCTATATTTTTCACCCGCAGGCGTCCCACGTTACCTGCTGAAGTTAAGGTCAACTCTACCACTGTGAGTTGGTCAAAACATGTTCGATACCTCGGGGTAGTCTTGGATAACAGACTAAATTTTTCTGAACATGTCAGTCATACTACCGTGAAAGCTAGCCGGAGTATATCTGCCATATATCCATTAATCAACAGAAAATCATTTCTTAATGTAAATAATAAATTAATTCTGTATAAAACACTTATACGTCCCATAATGACGTACTGTTGTCCAGCTTGGAGTTTTATTTCAAATACAAATTTTAATAAGTTACAAGTATTTCAAAATAGGTGTCTCAGATGTGTGCTAAATGTCCCTAGATATCACAAAATCGTTGACATGCATGCTACCTTAAGCATGCCTTATATTAAGGACTATATCTTAAATTGAACGCGTAAGTTCTGCGATGATTGCTTAGTCCACGATAATAGTTTAATTTCTACCATCGGTAATTACGATTAACTCCAATTTATGTATAGTAAATATAAACATAGGAGGCTCAAACATAACCTGTTGTAACGTTATATGGCGCCTATCTTAAGAATTAATATTCCTTCTTTATTTATTTAATGTCTAACGTGTTTTTTCTTTTGTTTTATTATTACTATCTTAATTTTTTGTTTTTTGCTGTACAGTTTTTTTTTTTTCAATTATTTTTTGCCGTCATTATAAGTATAAGTATAATTACTTCTTTTATTTATTAGGGGTCTTTGTATTATTTCTGATATACGGCGAGCCATCCTGGGCGTTACGTAATTATTATTTAAAATTTTTGGTTTTATGCTGAAATATACGTTGTTGTTGTTGTTGTATATTCTGTTAATAAACGAGACACCCTTCCACTTGGATGAGTGACCGGTCTGAGAAAGCTTGGTGTTACGTCGTCGGAATATCCGAGTGACTACGAATACGGACTTTCATACGGAAAGTACCGAGTTCAAATACGACCGATGAAATATCAACATTAGAAAATAAAAAATATAAATAATCGTAATATTATCGCGTGGAAGGCAATGGCAAACCACCACGCACAACACCATATGCGCGCTGGTAAACAATATAGTACACTACAAAAACACACTCGGGGCTGCATTGTGTGTGTCTCTCTACGTCAGCGCCTTTTGTCTTGTACGCTACTTAATTGTACAACAAAATATGAGTAGTCGCCTACCTACGATACGGAAACGGCTCTTAATGATGAGGTGTACAAGTATAGTGTTCAATTTTCGAAATATGTAAAATAATTCGAGTAATTTATCAGAATATCCCTGAATGCTATGAGAAACACGACTCGATTCGAAGGTTGTTAACAATAATAATATACAACCAGGCATACGTACACATAATAGCGGAACACTAGTTCGAACGGTTCACACATATAACAGGAACAGATATAATAATGTTATATGTGAATTAAAATTGTTCACTCGTGGAATATTTTTTAAGTTGCAAGTTGCGAAGAATAAATAAAGCAGACCGTCAGAAAATCCGTCGTTCAATATAACTTACATATGCAGGCGACATCTACACGGATATTTTTGGTTTTCTATGTAACTTCTGAATTTACATTGGAAAATAACATTCGTCTCGTGAATATAATACCGACACTCAAGTCATCAAAAATACATGCACACACACACACACACACACACACACCGTATCCGCGTTACTACATATTATTTTTATTTTCGTAGAAAATGATTAAATTAACAAGTGTTATACGTATGTTTGACTAAATAATAAAATTAAAAAATTATACGGTTTAAAAACAGAGCGAATGTAATGTTATAATTACTTTTCGTAATTCTTCTAATAATTGCGTCCGATTCAATTCACAATCATCGCTATCAATACTATCCTTATTTCTGTACAGTTTATTCGGAAGAAAGTAACCACGAATATTTATCAAACTGTAAAATATACAAAATTTCAATTTAGATATAATTTTTAAACCGGCGATTAACAATAGTTTTTGGAAAAAAAAAAGTACAGTAGTTAAAATATACAAAAATTTAGTATAATTTTTAATTCGACGGCTAAAAATAATTCACGAGAAAAGAAAAAGTATAGTTCAATTCAAAATCCTACGATGGACGATTTATGCGTTATGGGGTATACACAAGGACGAAATACAAAAATTTTTTACAAATACGTATGGTTAAAGAACTCAGTTAAAATATAATACTTGATTAGATAATTTTTTGTACTGGTTACGTTAAAAAATAAATAAACATGAGTACATAATGAAAATTAAAAGATAAAAAACGCGTAAATAAAATATAAAAAAAAAACAAAAACAAAAAACAATTTATATTGATTGTAAATTTTTGAATGATAATTATAATATATATAAAATTGAACGTATTCTACTTTTTATTTACACGTGAAATTTATTTTTGACCAATAAGAAAATTTTTCCTTAAGAATATAAAACTATATATATATATATATATATATATATATATATATATATATATATATATATATATATATATATCATACCTTCGCGCGATGCAAACTTGAGAATCCTCAAAAGAGGAAAGCTAAATTGTACGAAAAAATATATGTATATATTAAACTCAATAACAAATTTCATTTTAAATATTTAGTACTTCCCAATCGCGTACTTCATAATAAAACGTAATAAATAAATAAAGTAGGGCAAAACCCTTATAATTAAACTCCTTAGAAGCTACCCACTTGCGGAGACCATAAAGCGGAACTCTCTCATGGGTAGCCGGGTAGAACCCTTAATTTCACCCATAAGAAAACCGTAAGAATAGAAAACTATATATATATATATATATATTACACACTTTTTGGTACCTTTCACATTGCAGACGAAAACAAGGTCATCAAAAGGGTGCATGGAAAGACAAAATAAATTAATTTTTAAATAATGAACATTTTGAAAACGTAATAATGAAAGCGGTTAAAAGATACGTGTACTACTCACGGGTCGAGGAAATTTCATTTTCAAATATTTTTCCCGTACTATATTTAAGTGTATACAGTTTCTGAATAAAGGTATTTTGAAATATATACAATGCGTGCGTATGAACGATATTGTACGAAAATAAACGCAATTTCTCGTATTCTTAATCTATTTATAAACGTTAATTTGGAGCGAATTGAGTTAAAAATCTAGTTTGGAAAAATCGAAATTAATAACAGGATCATCAGGGAACTCATTTTTTTTTTTTATTTTTTGGAAAAACTACAACTGATCAAAAAAAAAAAAAATAAAATAAAAACTTGTATAAAGCGGCATTTTTGAATGTTCAACGCGTTTTTAAGAATGTTTATTAGAAAAATAAAAATCATTATTAGCAACTATTTCGTACCAATTGCTAAGTTCATACCTACGTAATCGACATTTTCAGGTGCGTTATGAACGTACAATATACATATAGTTCTCACAAGTGTACCTCGAGGTTCGGTGTTGCGACCCACGCTGTATTTGGTACGAGCAACTGACTTTACAATAATGAAAAATGCGGCAAATTATAATCTACAAATGACTCTCAATTAGGTAGAGAAATGGTTTAAGAAATATAAATGCAAGTAAATCGCTAAATATACAAATTCGCAAACTGAAAAGTCGAAACGTATACGTTTAAGTATTTCACGTCATATCTGGACAATCGCTTTAACCTGCAGACAGCATATAAAATATATATAGGACAAAAAAAAAAAAAAGTTAGATATTCGCGTCAAACGAGATTGCGAGTCAAAGGCCCTTATACATATAGGAACATAGACAGACCTATTCTCACAGTGTAGTCGGGCTCCTACACTCTTTCACGCATGCTGTACTCATATACGTGTACATTCATTTTACATACATGCGTACAAACACGTATAGAAATTTTTAAATATTTTTTGCGTGCCCATATTCTTTCTTCTGCGCATGCGCGCACAGTTATCCGTTATTTCGTTCAAATGTTCGCTGCATAAAGGATGTAAGTGCGACGTAGATTTGAGAACGAAAATATATGAATAATCGCCACGTCAAGTTAAGCATAGCGACAGTGCAGTCAATTTCCGTGAGTTTATTGTAAGTGTATTTTTGTTTTTAAGTTTCACTTCTTCCGTGCGTCCCAAGGTACAGAGTTTACGATTAGAAAATTTCGTTGAAAGTTCAATAAAAGGATTAGTTAGAAAATTTTATCAGAATGATTTTCGAAGCAGCTTCCTTGAAAGTATACATAATTCTCCATTCAAAGGTAAAACCTATAGTATTGTTTAAACAGAATTTGCTCATGCACCCTGCTGATTCTATAATCTTCCCTCTGTTATTCCGATCACAACTCTACGCAGATTTGTCACTGTCATATGTAGACTACGTTCTGGTCATTCTAGAGTAGCTTTAATCTTGTAAATCCTCCTTATGTTCATTGTACCACTCATAGTAGCATTAATTTTAAGGAAGATATTAATCATTTATTTTTTAACCGTGGATAGTTCGAACACATATGGATTTGCTTGATAAGTTATTTTCTCTCGGTGTTTTCCCTCCTTACTGTATCTTATCCTTGTTATGTTTTGGATGTTCGTGTTTTAATAGTATTATTTAAATTCATTAGTATTAATCATATTCTAATTTAACAGTTGGTTTTTGTTTTGAGAGTAATTTTCCCTTTCCTCTTTTATATATTTACTTTTCTTTTGATTTTCCTCTCTTGTTATATTAATATTTTATAGGTTTTTTTTCTTTTAGTTTAATCCGTTTTTATTTATTTATTTTTGTTTTTTCTGCGGCCAAATGGTATATACAATCAGGCTATTAAAAAAAAAATTAATTAATAAATTTAAAAAATCGAAAAATCAAAAATGAACAAGAAAAACGTGTAAACGTACACTAATAATTTTTCGATCGTCGTATCCCATTCCGGAGTAACTATACGACGAACTTTCGACCAACTATGCTTCGGAATTGTCATTTTTGGAGCATCCGATCCGTATATTTCCATTAGACGAGACGTATCGTAGAAATTTATAGGACATTGCTTTTCGGCGTTTTCCGATTTTTCCTTCGGTGAACATTTCTCTGAAATAATTTTTAAAATTTAAACAACTATAAATCACTTTTTGGTTTTTTTCGCTATGTCTACATGCCCAGTTTAATGATTGCAGAATTGGACCCATGCAAACGGTGAGAAACATTTTTTTTGCATAGCCGCGAAATATAAACAAAATCGAAAAAATCCAAAAGGTACATACGCCAAAAACGTTAAACTCGCATAGTTCAAATCGTAATAATCCCAAAATCGTCAAACCTACATAGCACAACTCGTCAGAATGTAGGTTTAATGTATTGCAGGTTTACGATTTTTGAATTAATGACGAGTCGACTTATGCGGGTTTAACGTCTTGGGGTTTACAATCTTCCGGTTTATGGTTTTTCCCTTCTAGGTGGCCCCTGACAAGTAATTAGCCCCGTTCTCTGAAATCATTAATCCGGGTCTGTACGTCTATTATATAAAATACACGTAATTTATTCGAACAATTATTATCGATAATATAGAATTCTTACTTCTATTGTTCGATTTGGATTTCTCCGGAAACGGATTCCAATGTTTCGCGTACATCGCACGGGTTAATAAATTCGATACTTTAAGACTATCGAAATAACGAAATTCATCCTTCGTATTCAATACATCCTTGAAGCGAACCGTCATATTCGACGAGTCATCCGCAGCGTAATCAGTGACCATCATCGGCGAGGATGATATTTCGTCGTTGTTGCGATTATTATTATCGTAGTCATCGTAAACGATCTGTTGTTCTATTTAAAATTAAAAAATAATCATAATAAAACAAAAATAAATAAAAATTGATATTTCGTATTACATTAAATCTTGACATACGCTGAATTAAAAAGAGATGCGGAAGACCCCAGGAAGGTAATGAACCAGCCTTAGGACTGTGCTAATGATGATGATTTAAGCATTTCACGTATATTAAGTAGTGTATTTGCTATGACCCATTTGAAATGTGATATCTTTGAACGTTATGATCCACGCTCATTTTGTCGTTTATAGCCTATGTTGTTTTTCTATGAAAAATATAATTAATTCCGTTTATATTTATGAAATTGTAATAATTTTCGTTTAAACGTGACCAGGTTAGTAATTAACTTTAATGTGTAGTTTTCATTTAATTAAACTATTATTAACTGATAATTATATACCAATTCATAAATCTGGACATAACTTCGTTGATCTGAACTATATTTTGGAGAGAATAGACTTGAAATTATCCGTATTCTTTTGAAAGTTAATTTTTCACGTTAGCACGTATGTTATTAATTTATGTGCGTGTACAAGTCATATGTGTTGATCATAATTCAGGAAAAGAAATACTTCCATTTTGATTTTAAAATGTTTTAATCTTTCACGCATACTTTTCTTTTTTATCTTACTTAATATTTTGATTAAAATGATAAATGCGTGTAATTGTTGGTAATACTTAACTTCTAGATACTAGATCATCTAACGAGTTTCTTGGGAGAAACGAGAGTTTGCGGACAGTATTCGATCGACTTTTTGGATCTTTATCAATTATTAATGCAAGACGAACCGTGGAAACAATATCTAACTTTACGGGGTGTATTAATATATTTGTCGGAATTAATTAGTAAAGAAATGACAAGCGTGATAACGTTAAAAAATCAAATATTATCTGTATAAATATTTTTCTTTTAATTCGTTATATAGTTCATTTTCGAAACTGTAATTTTAACGTCCGGATTATGAAATAAAAACAAAATATCCGATTATTCTACCCACTCGTGTGAAAGTAACAGAAAACTAATTTTTCACGACAGACATTTTTAAAATATTTTTTTTTTTTTTTTTCGGTAAAACAAGCGAAATTAGACATTATTTTTTTTTCATTCCATACACGATGAAATTTACAAAAAAAAAAAAAAAAAAAAATGGGGAAAAAAGTCTACGGCTAGATTTGAGCAACCATCGAATGCATATCCTTATTTTTCGATAATTAAGATAAAACTTTTAAAGAGGCAAATATACTCGTCTATATGCGCGGACAATTCTTACATGTCGTAAAAACCATTTTATTAAAATTATTAAAATTAATTACATTCTTTTGAAATTTTGCTTATTCGTATGTTTACAAACATGAAATAGAGCTAAATTTAGCCGTTGTAGCGGTAACGCGCCGGTCAATTATACCGATAGTGCCTATTGATATTTTATTCGAAAAATTATTTTATTTTAAACACCGTTTAAAAATTATTTTATTATTAAGATAAAAACAAAAATTATTAATTTTAAGTATTTTGTTGATGGGTTTCGAACCAGAAAAGCTCTTCTTAGTCTACAAGTGCTTATTCGGCGCTGTCGTGCGGTGCAAACAGACACGTACGCTTTCGTAGATTACGAGAAAGTGTTCGACACGGTGCAATACGAAAAAAAATACGATATTAAAGCAAATAGAACTGGACAGTAGGGACATCAGAATTATAACTAATTTATATTAGAATCAAAGCGCATCGGTACGTACAGATATGGTCGAATATCAGAAGAAGTCTTCATAATTCTTTTCCCTCTCTTATTTAATGTTTACTCAGGAAAAAAGTTTGAGGAGACAATTATTTTGGGAAACCCTCTTGCAGACCAACAAGAATTAATGAATAACCTTAATGAAAGCAGTAAAAATACGACTTTTTCGGTTAGGTTTGTTTAGACTAGTTAGAAGTATAATTAAAGAAAAAAGCGAGAGTAGCACATAACCCAGCTGTTTTTTGTTGTTTTTAAGTGGGAGCGGAAAAAAGAGACAGATACTTTATGTAAAAATTATATTTTTGAAAGCAGAACATGCGCTTGGCATGTGTGTTGCTGAGTTATTAGCATGCGGGAGTTTTACCTAACCCCTTCCCTCTAATAGAAAAAAACTTATGTTTAAATAATGATGGATAGCCCCTATGCAGTAGATACCTCCACTAGATATTAATAAAATTAAATACGATTGAAAAGAGATGGAGAAAAACATAGTCTCTCAAACCATTCAAAAATATATATATATATATATATATGATTTATACGAGTTTGTAAAAGATATATACATAAAAAAAAAAAAGAAGAGGGAAAATTAATAAATAAAAATAAGTACTAACAAAGAGAGATAGAGGGAGAAAAATATTGATCACTAACCAGCTAAAGGTAACATAAAAAATAGGAAGTTAAAAACCACTTTTAAACTTCTTTAGCATAAAATAATATATATATATATAAAGGAGAAAGGAAGAAAACAACACGAAATTAAACTAAAAAACATTAAACTGAAATAAATATAAATAGCCTTAGCAAGTAAACGCATAAAAATGGAAGCAGGCACTGACCATGATTCAAAAGACAAGGTTTCACGGTTTGAATTTATATTTTCAGAAAAAGAATTATAATAATAAAAATAAAATAAACAGCTACTTCATAATAAAAATAAAAGAAAATGAATAATTACTTAATAGTGAAGTAAAAAGAAAAAAAAATTAAAAGCCACTGTTGAATTTCCTTAGCGTAGGATAGTTTCATTAATAACAAAAGAATAGAAATTTGACTCTGTGAAAATGAGAGATTGACGCCTGCGTATTTTGAACTTGCAACGTAAATTCTCAAAGAAAGGGCAATCAAATAATAAATGCTCAGTATCGCCACAAGGATCAGACGAGTCAACACTAGAATTATAAAAGGTACACCCAAACCCACAAACAAGATGGAACCTATATAGATAGGAACCAAACTTACCAATGGCCAGAGAAAACCTGAACATTATAGAAATTAATATTAATATTACAAAGTTTAAAACGGTCGGACACCTTTGGAAAAACATAGGTTTTTCTACTAGTGGGACAATTGTCTCACCTCGCCTGTCATGTATCAATTAGATAAAAATAAACAATTTTTTTTTTTTTTTGAAAAATTGAAATACTAGGAATGGAGATAAAAGAGGATCGATATTTAGGAATTGGAAATTTTGATACAGGTAAACATCTCTAACAACCTTAAACGCAAAGACGATCAAAAAAATCTAAAGGCATAATGTTAGAGATAACATTAGCAGCAGAATTGAGACAGGTTCAATAAAGACAAGAAATACTTCGTAAAAACTTCCTCTGGCACTTGATAAGATTATAACAATTTTTTTTAAATATAAACAAGAAAGTCATACGCATAAAGGGACTGTACCAGCTCCTTATACAAAATTACCTTCTCCCTATATTTCAACCCAAAAGTATTGGGCTGTCGTCTTTTATTTATTTATTATTTATTTTATTCTTATTTTATAGTACCGCCTTTAACTACTGAGATTACTATGGTACTGGTGATTTAACAGTTAGATGTAGTAAATGAGGTTAGAAGAGGAAAGGAACTGCATAATTGAAGGAATAGTTAAAAAGAACTGGTGACTGGTGGAGAGGAAAGCAGATAGGGTACATCGATGAATATAGGGTCGGTAGGGGTGGCGTTTAGGGCAGTATAATATAATATGGCAAATAAGAGAGGGGTTTGGGAGTAAACAAAAGGGACAAAAAGCCGGGGGTTGGTACGTTAGAGTAGATGGTCATGAGAGAGTGATATGTGATCAAGGCGGAGCCTGCTGAGTGCTATGTAATTGGCACGGAATAAATTGGCAGGTGGTTTCTAGAGGCCTATATTGGGTTTGATAGCAAGAAGAAAGTTATGGTGGTATCCACTCTGTTGTCAGATGTGGTGAATGAAATTGTGTTTAGTATTGGAAACGGCGGAGCTGTAAAGGAACATAGTATAGAATGGACTGTCCCACCCACAGTTTAGTCTTTTTTAGAAATTTGTAGTATTTTGGTATGTAAGTTGTAGGTTGGTTTGGAGAGATACTTGAAGATGTTTAACAATTTGAAACATTTAGCATTGATCTGTGTTATATGAGGTCGCCAGGTCAGCTGTGGGTCAAAAAGACGACTTCAAAATTTTATCATTTTTGATGGGCTTATCAGAGTATTATAAAGTATTAATGGAGGGAAGGGAGTAATGTTTCGCTTCCTATGGAATATTATGAGGTGTGTTTTTGAAGGAGAGAATAGTAGTCCGTTATCAATGGTCGAACTTTCAAGTTGGGTGAGTGTTTTTTGAATGAGTTGGCGGGCAATTAGGGGGTTGTTGGATAAGGAGATGTTTATATCATCAAAAAATAATCTTATTGAGACTGGAGGTTTAATCAATGAACAAATGTGATTTATATAGAATAAAAAAAGAATAACAGGTCGCAAATTGAGAATCTGACACAGAAAGTAAAGACAAGGGTGAACTTATTTAGGAAACCTGCCGATATAGGATGGGAAGCAGCTGCAAAGGTGGTTGAGAATAACCCTAGCGCTCGTCTACTCAGCGGTGAAGTATTGCACACCCGTTTGGCTGAATAGTGCGCATTTTGAGAAAATAAATTAATTGAAAGTCGTAATGCGAATAATTAGCGGTAAAATAAGATCGACGAGTAAAGACTGGCTTCCTGTTCTCGCTCACATTGTTCCTTCAAAATTAATAAGTCTTTTCGAAAATTTTGGGAAAATTTTACATATACGAAAACTGCTTAATGCATGTAGATAAAAACTACAAACCAATAAGGGAAGTGAAACATTGATAGCCACCCTGGAAAACGGCAACCTATCATGACGAGAATAGTGTAGAATAAATAGATTCTTAGATGTGCCTATACATTGAATAAATAGAAAATGGCTTCAAATCCCTTATGTGAATACGGGGAACTTCAAACTTTCGATCATTTGTACAATTACAAAATGTTATTTTTAAATAAAATTTAATAGACATGATGTGCATAACGTCACGAATAGGGCGCTCCAGTGGATATCTACACTCTCAATAGATATTTAAATATATTTCTTTTAGCTCCATACGGACGGTAAAATAGCGATTACCTTCATCGGCATTCACGGAGTCGAAATCGTTTTTACAAACGGATAATGACGTACACTCTTCGAATATGGTCGTATCGTTTTCTTCGAATACAAAATGGCGAAAACTCGGACACAAGGTAGCGGTTTGCCTAATGCCTGAAAAAACAAAACCATAGGCGCTTATTTTTTAACAGTAGACGATAATTTGAGAATATATTATACTACACGAGCGATGTTTTCGTTTGTTTTCGTAGTGGGAATTCGCCCACTTCTTTTCGAATCCCTAGCCGACTCTCTACTATATCAACGAACCACTCTAGAACGAGACAATCATACGCGACTTATTTTTCAATTTTTTCTGTAATACTTTTAACGACTTTAAAACAAAACTTAATCGTAACTCGTTCCTCAATTTCCATTTCGAGATTATGGCATTGCACACTACATAACACTCGATAGAATCTTCTTGTATTGTTTTTCTTAAAGTCTTCTTCAAGCTGTCATAACTGTTCTTTCATATACTTTCCGTTTTACTCCTCCTATAAGTTTCGAATAATATTGATTATTTTGTGATCACATAATTTAATTACTTCGAATAAACAATTTTCTCGAAACAGTAAGTCGATATATCCGAAAAGTAATAAGCAATCGATTTAGGCATAATTTTTTTACATTTATCAAATAATTTAAATTGACTGCTCGCATGAAAAACATTAAAAAAAAACCAACGGTTTTTCAGATGATAGAAAGTTGTTCACTTGAAACATTTTTCAACAAAACAACGCTTTATACAAATAATAATAATAATAATAATAATAACGGAAATTTAAAATTCATTTTTTTTTTAAATCTAGACAATTATTTTAAAATATAATAAAATTTAACAATTATATTCTCAACTATGTCAAAATTTTATATTAACGAAAATTAGGCAGATCATTCAGAACACTATTTTTTTCTTTGGTCTTTGACGGTCGCTAAGAAATGAGTAAAATGTACATTTTTGACGGTATTAATTAAAAAATAAGTCATATTTAGAGAAATAATGAATATAATATCGTATTTGATCGTGTTTAATGTTAAAAATAGTATTTATAATAATATCATACTTTAGTATTATTCAACTGCAATAATTTATTTAATATTTTAACAGAAAAATTAAGGGACATAATTACCATTGCGAGAACATCGTATATAAACTAAAAATTAAAGATCGTAATAATATATACCAGATCTTCTTCCAGGAAACTATTGTAGACTTATGCAATCGTACTTGACTAATCAATTTCGGGTAGCACACAAAGATGCTAAATCTATATTTTACCGTATACAAGCGGGAGTGCCGCAAGGTCGTGTCCTTGGTACTATTTTGTACCTCTTGTATACGCGGGATTTACCCACAAATAGTAACAGCGACATTTGCCGACGATACCGCAGTACTTTCCGTTAACGATAATCCGGTGGAAACTGCAGCGAAACTTCAACGTGCTCTTAACCGTATCCGAAAATGGATAATCGAATGGACGATTAAGCTTAATGAAGCAAAATCAGTCCATGTCATTTACACCTATCGTAAAATCAATGCGCAACACAAAGTATACTTAGGTGATCTAGTTGTAACTCAAGCTGAGTCAGCTAGATACCTAGGAATGCATTTGGATAAGCGCCTTACTTGGGAAATCCACATCAGAATGAAAGTTAAACAAATCAAGGCAAAAATGCGTAAATTACACTGGTAGAAATTCTACATTACGTCTATCGTGTAAGCGGATATTGTACCGACAGGTTATAAACCCAATTTGGACGTATGGTCTTTAACGATGGGGATGTGCTAAGGCCATAAATCGCAACAAGATTCAGGCTAGACAGAATATCATCATGCGCGCAATTGTCGACGCTTACCGGTTTTCACGTAATGATGATATTCACCGCGATCTTCGGATAATGTTCGTGGACGATATTCATCAAAGATTTTAACAAGCAGCACGAAAAGCGGTATGTTAATATGGAAGCCGTTAAATTTCTAGAATACCAAACTAGAGATTAGACGCATTAAGCGTAATAAACCGAGAGATTTAGTTTAATAATCAATAATTAGATTTTTAAGGAAGTTTTAACCATTGGGTTAATTTCTTCACACTTGTTTATATCACCTCACAAGATACGTACTGTGTTAGGTGGTAAGCATTTTATTAATAGAATTACTTTTAACAATATATATATATATATATATATATATATATATATATATATATATATATATATATAAATTTAAGATGGTAATTTTATTACATTTAACGAACGTGCTATATTACGAAACAAACATTAAATTTTTGCGATTGCCTTATATACGTTAGTTATTCGTTCCATACTTTCGGCGATTTTTAAATCATTCGCGTTTTCAAAAACGATTAATTCTCTTGTATTTTTCTTTTTTTTTTTTTTTTTAAAAAAAAAACAAAAAACAACACTTTGAATTCAATAACGGGTTTCTTCATACTTTCTACCTAGATTAACAACTAAATAACTGTCTCTAAACCAGTTGTTTTATTAAGAGTTTAAGATACAGTTATTGTTTTTTTTCTTGTTCATTTTTATTCACGATAATACTATAATCAATAATCTGATATAGTTGGTCACGATTTTTAACATACCTGATATATTTATTTCCGTTTGAATATTAATTCGGTTATTCGTTATGTCGGAAGTTATCCAATATTTGTGTTTACCATTTAAACTCGTCGAATTAGTAGTTCCGTCGAATCTACCGACCGAAATTATATGGGCGTCTTGAAATATTTTCAACGAATAACCGATCGATTGGTGTATATCTTTATTTTTAGTTTTATTTGTGGCGTTGTTTAAAAATATTACGGCCTACAAAATGATACGTACGAGTTAATGCGTCATATTGTATTGTTTGTATAAAAATAAAATAAAATAATACAGATTAGAATACGTAGAAAGATTTAAAAAATATGTTACTTTTAAGCGATAATAAATAAAATAAATAAAATAAATAAACCGGAATAAGAAACGTCACAAGTCGAAATAAATGACGAAACACGTTTTTTTATTTTTATTTTTATATATTGAACAGTTTAAAACTTTGAAAAATTTATTAAGGTTCATAGCACGACAACTGACTGACGTACGATTGCTCAACTATGAATAGAGTATTTTCAATAATTTATGAATGAAGATCAACTGAATCAGTATTTTCATATTTGTTTATATTAGTCGATGAAAAGATGATTAATTTTCGTTTGAAGAATTTCGATTAATTGACTAAAACTGCAATTATCGAAATTATATTTATACAGAATAGATATAAATCTCAATAAAATGTATAACATTTTTTTTTTTTTTTTTATTAAAAGGAGACGCTATTTTATACGTACTGTCATACTTAACAATGCGGACAGAATGAAAGACTTCAAGATCTAGATCGTTGGTGATGATATTCACGCGTCCTGCTGACAAACTAAATACAATTTATTTAAATTTCTAATTAAATCCAGAAATATCGTATAAAAATGAATAAAATAAAGACACAATACTTAAAAACACAATCGACTAGTTTCGTGGGCTACAACATCATCAGGTTAACTATGTATAACGAAGGAAGCATAACAGATATACTTTTTGATATAGAAATATAATGTTCATACTACTGTTAAGTACTACTAGAACAGTAACGTACTCACAGTCTCAAGTAATTTATTATAATTTATTGAAATTATGTTACAAGCAATATAAATGTCGTACAATTATGAGAACGCCGTTTTCTATTAGCAAACCATCTGAAGCTACCATTATGATCATGAAGTAATAATTAATGAATATTCCGTTAAAAACTTTATGAAGCTATTCGAGACAATTAACTCGCTATTCTCTCGCCGAGGACTCCTATATATTGCCGAGCCAAGGAAACGGACTCCCGGATGTGCTAAACGTTTATATAACACGAAGACTACAAACATAATCTAATATTAAATGTAAAACGGCTATTGACTTATCATCAGACCATGTTCCAGTCATTGCGGTCTTAAATGTGCGTAGTAAACGAATAGACATTCCACAAGAACTTGTAAATAGAACTATAGATTGAAATACTTTCTCTAATACGATCGAACATAAATCTTAAAATAAAATTAAAACATGATAACAACATCGAATCTGCGGTTAAAGATTTAAGTAACCTTATAGAATATTCTTGTGCTAATGCAACAAACTATAATTCGAACAACTCGCAAAAAAAAAACGCATATCTTCCGCTCGACATAAGATTAATTAAAAAATCTCGGGCAGTCAGGGAAAACTGGCAGCACATCCCATATATCCCTTAAAGATAATTTATACGAAGCTGCAAACCGAATTAAAAAATAAAATAAACGAATATAAAAACAATTATTTCAAATCTCGTTTACAGTCGTTGAATGGAAATAACAGATCACTTATATAACAAAAAAATTATTGGGACAGTCGATTTCAATATAAAACTGAATAATACATGGGCTAAATCGAACAACCAGAAAGCAAATGCCTTCGCAGAACACCTTAGTACGGTCTTTATTCCATATCCCGCTTATGATGAAGACCATTCCATCTATATAAAAAATACGTTGAAGGAGCCGTATCAGTCTCAAACACGCAATAAAATTCTTCTCATCAAAAGAAGTATTTCAGTGTTTCAAAAAAGTATCACTACGAAAGGCTCCTGGACTTGACAAACTTACTGGTGAAAACATTTCACATTTACTCCCAGACAAGAAAAACTGTAATTACTCGCGCCGGACTGTTGCACCCGTTGCTGGGAAAAAAAAATCAGATCTAAACTTTAATGTCAAAACAAACCTATATTTAACAATCATTGCGCCGATCTGGAAGTAATGATACCACATATAAAAGCAATCTATTACGGATACAACAACAGCAGTCGAAAATACTACGCCCAATCACGTCCGCGCCGATATACGCCTCAAATTTAACGCTTCACAACGACCTTCTCATACCATCTATTCAAGAAACTTACGCTGGACAGTAGAAATTTTTCGAGAAATTACAAAATAGTGACAATCCAAACATAAGCAGAATGTATACGGTCACATTGCCGGAAAATCCCCACAGACGATTGAAAAGAAAAAATAGTGTCACGTCTATCCTACTACTGAATATGACAAATCTAGGTCAACGTGATTTAATTTTATCGTTAATAATCCTCTCAGGCTAGTCGAGACTCATTAATCTAACACTTACTTCTCCCTTTATTTTCCTTTTCCTTCATCCTAATTTTTAGCATCGTTGCTTGCGGTATTACGCTGGTAGAACGAAAAAAAAATGCGATCATGTGAACGAAGACATACGCATGTTATAATTAAATTATAAAAAAATTAACTATAAATAGATTAAACAATCTGATAGGCAGTCACTTGAATTCCTGATGATTTATATTTATAGATTAATTATTTATTTATTATTTTGTAATAAGTGAACATAATTTCTCCTACATGTTTACATGATGTTTTTCTATATTTATTTAAGTCTATTTACTGTATTATCACGTTACACCGGAAGATATTATTTAATTTTGGGTACGTGTTAGTTATATAACGGTGACGTTCTATTTATTTAATGTCTACCTATAAATTTATTTATTTATTTATTTACCAGAAAATCATAATAAAGCTACTACGAAAAATTAAGTTTCGAAAACATAAATGTTATGAATTAAAATTAATAACAATAAACTGAATACATATTCTCTTTAATCTAATTTATTTAATATTATTTTCACTCTCATTATTTTCTATGATGTTCTTTAGGTCCAAAAAAAAAATTAAAGGCATTTAATATAAAATTTATGTTTATATTTAATTTATGGTAAATATTTCTGGTATATTATTATTACAAAATCAGATTTTAAAACTTATGAATAAGCCACAATCGTTGGAAATGCAAAATTTATGTCAAGATACTTGTTAAAATTAAATGTAAATATTTTTTGACCATTTAACTTGACAAAACAAGAATTTATTGATTTATCTGAATTAGAGTTTCAGAAAATTTTTAAATAAAGTTTTTCATGCGTTTTTGCAGACTAAAACATAATAATTATACGATTTACTTCCATACAATTTACGAAGAGGCACTATATTAATACGATATATACACAATATTAAACGCATATTTGATAAAAGTGCAGTCTACGGATAACGATCAAATATCCTGTTCAATGTTTAATTGTACGACAATTCAACTTTATAAATACACGTTGATATGATAGCTACAATCTAATAAAAATTATCAAATTTTACAATGTATAAGCTACTTACTTTACGTCTATGTTTCTTTTTGACAGCAGTTATTTTACGTTGATCAGATTCATCGTCACTTTTGTCGCTCACATTTTCGCTACTATCGTTTTCATTATTATCATCATCTGTCTTCATTCGATTATCTATTTCTTTTAACTTCTTATGTTTCTTTTTTGATTTTATTATGTTTTGTATCGAACTGGCTAATTTTAGTGCATCTGTATAGGTTCTATCTACTCTACAGCAGTATATTTTGATACCAGCGTCCAAACTGTGGCCGATAGTCTAAAACAAGAATAAATTGATTATATACTTGTAACATTCTTTAGAACATACAACATTCCGTTTAACTGTGTATGTAAATGAAAACAAATGTTTATCACGAAAATCAAATTATAGTTTAATGTAGAATTCATCGATAGTAAAATAAAATATCTATCATTGTAATCAATCGAGAATAAATATTTTTTAGTTTATTTTTAAATTAGGTGATCAAAAAACTTACAGTCCAGACAATGGCGATTTTTCTCTGGCCTGTAAAAAGAGCTGATATCATACACATAATACAAAAAATATAAAATATGTCATACTACGTATAAACACAAAAAGTTGAAAAACTAAACACAATGATTCTTAATATTCTGCTTTTATTGCTCTTAATACATATTTTTAGGGTTTTTTTTTTTAGTTTTTTTTTTTTTTTGTTTTTACTGACATCGATAATTATGAATATTTAAAATGTACTGGATACTTCATATAATATATACATACGTATTACAAATTCCGAGTAGATATTGACAGGTAATGGAATTCTAAGTGTTATAAGACGATTATATAAGCTCGACGAGAGGCGTTATAGAAAGAACATTGCACAATATTCTTCAAATGCATAAAATATAGTCAAAACGATATGTATCTTTTATCATTATCTAAAACTGTATAAATAACTGTCATTCAATGGCGTTCTTTCATTTTATGAAGTTAATTACACTAATATAATATCAGAGTAAGATACGTTAAAGCTGAGGTGCTTCGAGGCAGTATCTTAGGCCCATTCCTTTTTATTATATATATTAATGATTTACCGACAATACCAGGAGCAGATATAAATCTCTATGCTGATGACACCTCTTAGATTAACTAAAGCAATTGATGTCATGTCTAAATTCTACCATAAATGGAAAATAAAAGTTAACGATGAGAAAACAGAGTCAATAATTTTTACCAGATGTAGGCCTTCGTTAAATCGTTTTGTTAAAATAAAAAACGTTGAACTTCACTGGATGTGAAGCATTTTGGGGGTCATCATGGACAGAATACTCACATTTACAAAACATATTAATGATTGTGTAAGTAGAACAATACGGAAAATGGGTTGTCTATTTTCTATATTTAATAAAAGATCTGCGCTTTCAACGCAAAAACAAATTTTTATTATACAAAAAGGTAATTTTACCAAAGCTACTCTATGCCTGCCCAGTGTGGTCTTATACTAGTAGTAGTAATATAAACAACGTGCAAAAAGAGTGCAAAACCATTGTCTTCGAATAATTTTGAATAAACCTCGATTTACTTCAATAAAATCTCTCCATAAATCGTTAAAATTCCCTTACGTACAGGAAATGATTAAGGATAAAACGAATTTTTTTTTTGCCGATTGTAGATATTCCGACATTCCAATGGTAAATTCTATAGGAGATTACGATTACCAAGCTTTACGACACAGGTATAAAAGATATAAGTATAGGCGTATAAAACACATCCTTCTACAGTAAGCCAGCTACAAATTCTAGTTCTAGTATTAATAAATAAGCTAAGATATTTTTAAGTATATTGTTGATACGGTAAGAGTGTACGCACTCTGTTATTTTAAATGAGCAGGTTTTTTGTATCAAAAATTTTTCCTGCAATCTTATAATAAGGCGTAATTTAAATAATATTTTATAAGATTATATTTCGTATGAATTTTTTCTGGAAAGAATCGTTGATATATTCGGTACAGAAAATTCTATTGAATGGTAACTTTACTTTTTTGTAAACAGAAAATATTTTAATATGCAAATATATTATTGTTATTGTTAATATCAGAGTTAGTGATAATTTTAATTATTCAGTATAAAACAAGGAAGGAACTTCATAATATCATTCTTCTAGAAGAATTAATGGTTTTTCTTTCTATCATTATTAATTAATGACTCACATTTACTTTACACATTTGTAAATTCAAATTAACAGCGTGGTTTAAAAAAATTAACATATTTTGATAGTTAATACATAAAGTGCATATTATTTCTACATACGCAAATATAAAACTGAAGCTTTCTACATAATTTATTTAAGAATACACACCGAAAAATCTTGCAAATCTGCATGTCTTTCTTTCAGTAACGTTGAAAACCCATCAATAAAATGTAGACTAAATGCGTTTTTTGCATTTATTTTCTGGAATAGATAAATCATATTATCATGAGATAATTAACACTAGTTTAAAATTTCAATGTACTTTTAAAAGTTATTTAGTTTAAAATTTAGGTTTCATTTTTTTAAAATCTATATTATTGCTTACATTTTCCGAAAATAAATGTATACAATTATTAAAATGTTCAAGTATATCATCCATATTTCTACGTAACTCTTCTGTAAGTTCATATTGATCGGGTTCTTCATGTTGCGCTGGTAATTGCGAATGAGAACGATTTCTTTCTTCGGTATCATCATTTAATTCTACCTACATAACATATACAAATTTATATCAAATGCAATTATCTTTTTAACCATATAGTTCAGAAAAAGTAATTTATACCTGGTGGAAAACCAGATTATTAAACTTACTATATCATCAACAGCTTGTGTAAAATGTAAAGATCGTCTTCGAGGTGCCATAATTTATAATTCAATTTTTTTCTGTTAGCTATACGCATCTGTACAAAAAACAACAGAAGACAAGAACTTCAACTCTATAAACTAAAAACACAAAACGCGCGCCATAAATTATTTTATAGCAGCGCACTGTTGTTAAAAATTATAACTAATTACATGGTGAGTTTTATTTAGTTAAGAGTTGGTTTGACGGTTTGGCGCACCTGTGTATCGTACTGTCATATTTCATATTATTATACCTGTATTTTATTTCGTTTTTAATTTATGTTTTATAATTTCACACTTCGTTAGTTACAATCACGTATTCACTCATTTACTCATTTATTTTTAGCTACCAATATGATTTTTGGTCAACACTGTTGAATATTCTCTTTTGTAACTTTTGTAATTGCTGCTAAAACGAACAATGTTGAATGTTCATTGCGATCGTTTTAAAATATAATCAACTGCGATTTCATTTAGCGAATTAAAATTAGTTTTAAAGTAAAAATTAATAAGTCGTTGTACATAAACTTAAAGCTTCTAATAAAAAACTAAATTCTAAGAAAACTGGATAGCAACCTACTTTTTCATTAAGTGTACAACACAAGTGAAGAGTGCGCAAACCCAATTAAAAATGAATAAAAATTTGTATAAAATTAGACTTTTACATTTTGAAGTAACAAACTTTACAATAAATCTGTGGAACTTTTGGTTTAAATCTCTCTGTTTATACACACACACCAACATATATATATATATATATATATATATATATATATATGGCGTTATTTAAAATGGTAAAACAACTGCATTCAGATAAATTTGATATAAATTTATACTTTTTTTAATATTACAATTTATTTGAATACATATGTAAAAGTGCAATGTTTAAAATTAGCTTATCAGTAGTTAATTCATATTGAATTGAACTCATTTTATCATTTTATGTACGTATTTGATAGAGTTTTACCAACTAAATACTATCATATAAAGGATATAGATTAGTACATCTAATAAATGTAAAATACACAGACAACTATTTATGTAGTGATTAATTTAAAATGCTCTAATATCATCCATAAAAAATAAAAGTCAACTAAGTGTAATACGGAATTAGTATTGGTTTAATTGATTTACAGCTATTTAACATGCAAATGAAATTCGATATAACAAAAAGCATAACGTAAAAAATTGTAAATGAGCAATTAAATGTCAATTTTTGCTAAATCACTTCACTCATTTTGTATTCTTTATTTTTACTTAACAAACTCAAAAATATTAATATATACCTTGCACAATAATTGCCAAATTATATTCTAGGCAGGTACATCAGTTCGAAAATAATTGTTAATAGAATTAGAATTCCCTTTCAAACTGTTAAGACTAAAAGGATATATATGTATATATATATATATATATATATATGCGTGTGTATGTAATTACAGATAATTCTGTAAGATAATTTACATCAAGATGTTTATTTATAATTGTTGATAGCTATTAACGAATAGTTACAATTTTTATTCTTCGAGCGCTAATAAAATTTTGACCGAAATTTAGCTTAAACTAATTTAATTATTTTACATCTCGTTTAATAACGTTTGAAATATATTAAAATAAAGTTGTAACATTAAATATGTTAACTATCAAATATATTTATAATTATACAACAAATCCAAATTCTAATTATGTTGATTTTGGAAATTAAGTGAAATGTACAATTATATAATAATAAATGTATTTTGACAGGTGGTGTGTTATATAAATAATTAAATTTATTTCTTACCAAATACGATAAATATTTATATATATATTTCTTTGCACGATCTACTTGTATGCCATGTTTGTTCATAAAAATTTCATTTTCTATTTATTGTATAAAATATTTTATTAAATAATTGTGTTTGAAATTAATTAAATAATTGTGTTTGAAATTAATTAATATATTTTAATACCTTTTTGAAAACAAGAGTCATGAATTAATTATTTCTGTTTCGATATAGGCTAAATTTTGTGTGTTTTTAATTTTGTGGTATCGATAGAGGTGTGTCTTTTTTGAAAGGTGGCGTCGCATTCCAAAGCGTACTGTTTAATGTTTATCATCGCAACAATGAGGAACTAAATAGCTAGCGTGTAAAAGTGTAGGGAATGGTAAAACAGGTTGCATTCAATTGCTGGGCCAGTTTGTGTTAAATATTGCCTTACCTTTTGGGTGACGTTAGACTATGGAATGTGTTATATCTATGTTTCTTAACTGATAATTACATATATACTTGCGCCCGCGGAATGTAAAACTGCTTTACTCTATAATTCTGTTGTCGTTATAACTTCCATTTGTTATTATGGTTATACTGGTTATATTGTTGTGACGTTGTATGGAATAATTATTAAACGCAGCACCTATTTGATTGTTTTCTTTCTCATTTTACTTTTGTATTTAGTCATAATATATCTGATAACACATACGTGGTTCCTTTCGTTGCTGTTTATTTCACGACATTTTTTTCGAATCGTCGGCGCTTATTCTGTATAAGTAAGTTTTTAATATATTATTGTGTACTTATGTATATTGAATAATTGTGATTTGCTAATTATAAGAAAATTATATTTTTACCGATCAGTTCAAGTGGAAATCATTTGATATGTCTTATGGATGCAAAATAAGTAGGATAAAAGTACAGTTTTATAGAATCTCAAAACTTAACAAAATGTAAACCTTTTACTTATCGTTACAATACATAATCTAGTAATACATTTTTTATCATCTCAGAGTATCGTTTTTTGAAATGTAAGAATTCTATTTTTGATTCTTACTACAATTAATCTATCAGAAAAGTAACGTTTGCTATATATGTATTTGTAAAATTAATTTATTGTTATATATGCGACATTTTACACGTTAAAATACGTTTATTAGTAATCAAAATTCATAACGATTATTGCTCTTTTTTTTTTGTTGACAATTTAAGTTGATGGCGCATTTTTAAATTCGATGATACATATATTAAATTGTCATATTACGAGAATTTTGATTTTTATACATTTCTATAATTGTTTTATACTAAATTTGTATAGGATTTGAACATAACATTTTATGAAGCATGCCATACAGCAGGAGCAGCGTTCACTCGAATGGGTATTCGGGATCAGGTTTGTTATTTTTTTATACAACATCCAACATTTTATCATAGTGATATAGTACGTATTACAGCCGGTATTTTAATTTTCGTATACGATATACGAATTCTTTTAAACATGCAAAATGAAATTGAGATTTCTAAAAAACTACGAAAAATTTAAAATTTATATTTACCGTAAAATATTTTTTACGGATTTATTAGGAATAATCAATCGCGTCGAATCAATGGAAAATAGTTTACAGCTTAACATATTAGCAATGTATATAATGTAATCATCTTTAAATTAAGCTGTTTTCTGTCGTTTGAAATTTTCGAGGTCATTTTATTGAATCTATTCTAATAACTAAACGCAATTAATAAGGTGGCGTACCAGGTTTTAGGAATGTCCATTAATTACGGTAATAGTACAGACGGTATCATTAGTATATTTTTGACGTATATATATATATATATATATATATATATATATTTAACCTGCTAGACTAATTATAGTAATATTAGAAAATTGTTTAATTATCGTATTGAAAATAATTTTGTTTGGTCAATTTTTGAGAATTCTCTTTACAATATATATATATATATATATATATATATATATATATATATATATATATATATATATATATATATATATATCGTCATTGCAAAATTAGAATCATATAATTGTTATATTCATTATGACGAATGATTGTTCATCATATACGGATAACAATTCCATACACGGAATGAGAAATACGGTGGAATGAATATCAATTAAGTTATAGATATATATAAATGATCTGCTTGTACTATTGCTCGTAACAAATAATTCAGTAAATTGTTTGTTACTTAATGTGAAATTTTTATATATACGTACTCATTATGTTATATATATATGTGTGTGTGTGTGTGTTTGTGTATACCGAGTCGTAATATTATGTATATATAAAGTAAAGTTTTAATTATAGCCAGTATTTAATGCAATTCATCGTATTTACGTTACAAAAGAGGGAGAAAACGTTGGATATATTCAATCCAGAATTTGTTTGAACATCTTTTAAAATGTCACGAATAAAATTCGCGAATGTATTTATAAAGTACATAAATTGTGACTAATATAGACAATATTCAATTGAAAAATCTCGGTATATACGAATTTTTATTAAATATTTTATAGTTATATATATATATATATTTGTCTGACAGAATCTCATCATGGTAACGAATCCCCGACGTATGTGATGGAACATTTAGCTACGTTTACGGTGGCTAAAGAAAATGGAATTGTCTATCCCGCGGACGGTATGCGTAGATTATTACAACTTGAAAAGTCTAACGGAATATGGTCCCAAAAGATGCATTTCCGTTTAGATCAATCGTGGGTATTAATTATGGATTATGAAACCGGCGTACGTATTTAAAATTCTACATAAACATGGTCTTATTGTATCGTCGTTGATAAAATTTGTTAGATTATTCTGGTTTCCTAAGGATTGTTATTATAATTGTTACGATTAAACGCACAATTATGCTTTAGATTTATTTTATTATGGCGCTCGAAATTAGTTCAATTCTTATGAACGTAACGATTGTACAAATGAGCGCATGGCCTATTTCTTAAAAAAAAATCCCCGAAATTAATTTAGCATCGTAAATTGTCTTAATGGACTTGCGATATCGAATATAAAAATCCTTCTACGAATTAATTTCTTTTTGTAATGTTTTTGTCTCGATTAAATTTTTAAAAATATTTGCATTTACTCTTTGTTGTGCGGTAATTGCAATTCATTAACAAGTAGTAAACTGTACGGAAATTCGATTTACTGTTGTTATACGGTTGTAAAACAAGAGGAAAACGTGGATTTCGTTGGAACGAACGAAGGAAGTTAACCGTAAATGGAGGGTAAAAGTTAATCGAAATAAGTAATTTAAATTATAATAGTAGTATACTAGTTTCAGCTCAAATTAGGCGAATGTCAAGTAGGATTTAGAAAAGGAAGATCTTTTATTGAATAAGTATGGAATTCGAAGTTAGTCATTAAATATAAGAAAATGAGAGCTAGGAATTTGTTCATAACATTTGTTGGTTTTAAAACAGCATTGATTCGGTGGACAGAGAAACACTGTTTAACATTTTAGAAAAAAGTTTGGGATAGATGGTAAGCTAATTGCATTGATAAAACGAACATTAAGTGATACAAAATCGAAAGTGAAATTTCGGGGAGAACTATCACATGTATTCAAAGTTGAAACAGGCGTGAGACAAAAAAAACGATACTTCTACAGATGGGATGATAAAAACTGTATTACTATATTGTATATTATTACGATAAATAAATAGAAAGTTTACACTTTCGTGAGTTAAGTTTTGAGATTCTATAAAATCGTACTTTTATCCTACATATTCTGCATTCGTGGGATATACATAAAATTATTTCCATATTAACCGATCAGTCAAAATGCCGGTAATAAATAAACGACATTACTCGAAGCATTTAAGCAAGTGTGAATGGACAGGAGAAAGTATTTTCAATAAAAAACGTTTTTTAGAAGTTGTTACGAATTGAGGTAATAGTAATATTGTCGGAAGTATAAGGTATCAGAATATAATATGTTAAAAAATTTTAAATTCCAACAGTATTTATTAACAAGTTCGATCTGGAATATACACACTGTATTAATAAATCTCGTAATTCGAATTTCATAATAGATTGAATATTCGCACAAGCCTTCGGGTTGCTTGTTAATTATTATTTTTTAACCATCAGTTTATTTTCAAAATTTGCTTTTTATCATTTTTTAAAAGTTATCTCTTCCTTATTAAAAATAGATTCCTGTAGATTAATTCATCATTATTTTTATTATATATATATATATATATATATATATATATATATATATATATATATATATATATATATATATTCTATCGTATTTTCGATTCTAATGGTTATTTTTGATGAATTATAGGTGGTTATGGAACGTTTTCCGGTATCTCTTATTCAAGAACCTACGGCGTTTATGAGTAATGATCCGATGGAAATATATAATAACATTTTAGTATTTATAGTAGGCGACGAAAGACAATCAAACAATTCCCAGTCTGAAATGCATATATTTCAGGTACGATTGACGAATTAATGTTTTGATACTTTTATCGAAAAAAAATAACGATATTTAATTCGAAAGACTCGGTTAATTGGAGAAAGGGGGTAGCTTTTATTTAAAAACAAATTAATTTTTAATAATTAGATTATTGAGAAAATTCCGAATTACATATAAGTAATGTTTAAAAATAAGGAGTTATATATATATATATATATATATATATATATATATATATATATATATATTTAAAATTCTGCCTTTTATACGTTTGGAGTAAAAGACAGAATTAATAATTAACATTATGAATTGATCTGTACTGTAATTTTTACGTCTTGTTAACTCTTTTTTTTCCCTCTAAAAAACAATAATCGTATTTTTCGTTATGTATAAAGAACGATATTAACCGCCGAAAATTTGTACGTAATGTGTATATATATATACGTACGATGTCGCGGTGGCGTGGTGGAAGTTTTCAACATTATTTAATTCTTAATTATCACAGAGATGGCAGTGTCACCCCACTCCGTATAACAACATTTGCACGCTCATCTGCGTCGCATATAAATAGTGCATTGAATACTAGCTCATTTTATACGTAAAAATAAACTTACAGTAGCTAGTCACGACATTCGGCAACAAACAATACGACGATGATGATATATATTTATCGCGTGGAAGGCAATGGGAAACCACCACGCACGTCATATGCGTGCTAGTAATAATATAGTATATTGGAAAAAAAAACGGGCTGCATTGTGTCGTAAGGACAGAGCGATTATAATCAGTTCTCCCGGGTATGTGTGTCTATCTACGCTAATGCACCATATTATGATTGCCTTGTACGCTACTTACACTGTACACAAAATGTGTATAGGTAAGTAGTCGCCTTCCTCCGATACGGAGATGGCACTTAGTGATTATATATATATATATACATTAAGTAGAATACATACGTGTTATTGTCAAATATAATCTAATTCGTAGTGAATTAATTGTTTTTAATTGCGTTTATTTACCGATTTATTTTGTATTGCAGTGTCAGAGCATATCGGCGCAAGACTTAGTAGAAGATTTAAAATTATTGCGAGACGGACAAGGTTTATCGAATCACGCTTCAAAACCGAGACATATTCCACCTCCTCCACCCACTCCGCCACCTGATCCGCCTATGAATGGAGTTAAAGTTCGAGAACAGGTTTCTATGTTTAATGCCGCCGTTCATTGTAAGTCCGTATTGATAAAAAATTCTAAGCCGACAAAAATTAAAAAAAAAATTATTTTAACTCTAAAAAGTATTAGGAATGTTATCGATACGCGAAGACGCTTCGTGGCAAACGTAGTAAAAATAGGGGACTACGAATTACACACTTTTATATATATATATTTATATATATATATATATATATATATATATATATATATATATATGTATATACTTGTTCTATTATCTTATGTCTTGCTCGAAAGCCAAACTGATGTAAAGTTATCATCTGTTTAGACTCTATTATTGACATTGTCTTTTTTAAAAATAATTTTTCATATAACTCAAAAAGTACCCCCTAAGATTGAAATAGGTCGGTACGCGATGAATGCTTAGTTGGAGATTTTTGTGGTTTGCTGAAAAAAATGAAAAAGCCATACATAAAAAATGGTTTGTGATATCGTATTTCTAGATGTAATCCAGACATTCGATCAAGTTTGGCACGATGACCTACTGGAAAAACTTAAATGGCATTTTCCATATTAATTAATGGAGTTACCAAGATCACATTTAAATGAAAGATATTTTTATGTCAAATACAGTGACGACCATTCAGGGATATATCCGATACAAGCAGACGTTCCACAGGGCAGCGTACTTGGCCTACTTCTCTATCCTATTTATACAGCGGATATCCCTACATCGTCACATGTTGATATAACAATCTTTGCTGATGACACAGCGATCCTATGTTCAAAAAAATGTACCAAAAATGTAAGTAAAAACTTGCAGGCTGCAGTTAAAGAAATCTCATTGTGGTGCAAATCATAGAAGATATATATATACATATATATATATATATATATATATATATATATATATATATATATTCTTCATCGTTTGCTCGATCCGAGCATCGTGAAATCATGAACCTTAATTTGCCGAACTTTTGCTCGCCATGCGTTTCTGTTCTCCGCGTATTGAATAACTCGCTGAATGGACGTAGCGTTTGTCATTTTTTTAATTACATCCGCGTATCTTATGTGCGCTCTTCCTTGCTTCCTTTTTCCTTCGACCATGCGTACCAGAAGTAGTTTTTCGGAACTATCTTGCCGTATAAAGTGACCAAAGTATGTAGCTATTCGTCTCATCACTATATCACATAGACGTATTTCCGGACGGATTTTTATATATATATATATATATATATTTATTTATTTATTTCAATACAAAATTTTATAAATCATGAAGAATTTATGTGTACATTCACATATGCCAAATATCCTTAAAGTTACCTTAGCAGTTAAATACAACCTCTACAAAACCAAAGAAATAATAAGGAAAATAACAGTGAAATAACAATAGGAAACATTAAAAAAAACCTATCAGCTGGTATATTAAATTTGGTTTAACTTGTATATAAATAAATAAAAATAAATAAAAAATCGCAACACAGATCTGATCGTATAATGCTACATTAGAAATCGGTGCTTAATACGGCGATGCTTATATCTAGTGTAACGCATACTGAGATCAATCATACTATAATCCCCGATTACCTGAATTAAGTTATTGTCATTATACATACATTTATCATAAAATTTCTTTGATAATTTATAAATATGAGGAATATTTAGCGTGGAATGCGTGTGTCCATCGATGAGTATTTAATGATATTCTGCAACACTGGTTTTGCATTACCTGGAATTTTTTTGTAAGTATTAACGGACACTGAACACCAGACCAACAAGCATAAACTAGGTCTTATAATGGTGGTGTAAATTAATCTCTTGTTTACTGAAGAAAGATGAGAACGGTAACTGAAAATTGGTGCAAGTATTCGAATGTTTTTTTTTGCGTCACCGATAGATTTATTAATGTGTGCGTTAAATGAAAGACGAGAGTCTGTAACTCCTAGATAGTTAACCCAACTGATACATTTACCATTAATAATAATATCAGACAGAGAAGGAGGAAATCCTTTAGTAAACAGTATAGTGTGCGATTTCTCGGTATTTAATTTTAGCCTCCAGCATTTATAGTACTTGTAAATAGTATTTGCTGCTTTTTGTAACCTATTGTAGATGGTATCAGTTCTGAACGATGTGCAAAATAACGCCAGATCGTCAGCATAAAAACTAGCACGGACGAAGGGTATATTAAGAAAATCGTTTAATAATATTAAAAATAGATAAGGACCTAAAATACTTTCTTGCGGAACACCTGCATAAAGAGTTTTAAGTGTTGATTGTAAATGTAGATGATGAATGTAAAGCGTTCTATCGCTTAAATAGGACCTAATTAATTTAACGAGATGAAGTGGATAACCGAATTTAATTAATTTGTACAAAATTCCATTCTGCCAAGCTGTATCAAATGTTTTCTCAATATCAATTAACAATAAACCAGCGTGCTTATTAAGGTTAAAATTGTTGGTGATGAAATCAGTCATTCTGACAACTTGATACACTGTTGAATGACCCAATTGTTCATTCTTGAGAATGTTGTGAGTTAGAGAATAAGATTGTAACCGTTTTTTTTTTTTTTTTTTTCTATAACTTTATTAAAAGTACATAATAAATTAATGGGATGAATATTACGAATATCACTAATATCTTTACCAGGTTTTGGGAGAATAATAATGTTTCTACTTTCCACTTAGTCGGAAAGTAAGTAAATTTAAAAATGCTGTTGATTAATTTAGTAAGATAAACTGTTTGATTCTTTTATTTTAAAAATAGTCAATAAAACGTAGATATTATCGTTTCTTAATAATGTGGCGGGCTTAGAATATTAGTTCTACAGGTTTTTTTCTGTACAAACGTCATATATATATATATATATATATATATATATATATATATATATATATATATATATATATATATATATATATATATATATGTTTGTTTTAAGCAGTAGATACCGGACGTGGAAGCAGCGAATTCGAGTTAAGAGATGACGAAACCAGTTCTACATCCAGCGAAAAATATGAACGAGACGTTACCGTCTTAAATCATTGTTTCGATGATATAGAAAAATTCATTGCTCGCTTACAACACGCTGCAGCTGCTTCGCGTGAACTTGAAAGAAGACAAAGGTAAAAAAATTCAATCAACTGCCACTTATGCAACATGTATCGTCGAAATTTAATATCGATTTTCGAAACAAATATTTTATGATTAGTTGGTTTAGTGAAACTCCAGCTTTATATACTTGTTATTAATGTGAGAAAGATGTTGACATTGGTTCGTGGGTAGGTTGTTTCGAGTTATTAATTTCATTCCAATGTGTGTTGTGAGTGAGTATGTTTATACATTTACATGAAGTTGTATAAGTTTTTTCATATTTCTTTAATAATTTAATATTTTGTTTATTAATTTTTTGTGGTTTTTTCAGTTGTATATTTGTATTCAATTACTTACTTATCAGTGCTCGTATTTTAATTAGCATTAGCTGTTGTGTGAACCATATATATTATATATATATATATATATATATATATATAGGGAGATATACATATATAAGAAGATATTAATTAATTATCCACTCGTTAACCGAGTATGGAGTACCATCAATTATTTATGAGTCCTGAGGTGGCTAATCAAACTAATTTTTGCGGCGCACACCTTTCCGTATGCATCGCACGTAAAAGCGTCATTATTAATATTATCCAATCGAACCGTTCCAGTCAATCCTTTAACGTCGATTCCTTTTCCTTTCTTCCGCAGTTCGAGCATTTTGATCCGCTTTCTGCAAACCATCTCGTATTGTCTGTCTCCAGATGTTACGATCCATCGCTAGCTTTTCCCAACTCTTGCTATTAATTTCGCATTCCTTTAATATCTGATGCAAATAGTCTTTATATCACCAACGAGGACGTCCAATGCGGCCTTTACCAACCAGAAGCTGACTATAAAGGAATTTCTTCGGAAGTCTTTCCTCGTTCATTCTGATTACATGTCCAGTCCATCTCAAACTATTATTATAAAGCAGCATCCGAATAGACTTGCATTTAGTCCGCGTTAAAATTTCGCGATTCATCACTCGGTCCTGCCAACGAACACGTAGCAATCTGCGTAGCGCTCTCTGATGGAACGCTTCCAGCGACCGTATGTTCTTCCTATATGGGGCCATGTTTCTGAACCATAAAGTAGCGTCGGTAAAACAATGGACTTGTACATTATCAGTTTTGTTGACAATAAGATATGTGTATTATTAAAGATCCTTCTATCAAGCTTATATATTGCAGCTGAAGCAGCTTGCATTCTACTATAAATCTCGGTGTCCAAGCTGAACTTGTTGTTAAGCATATACTAAGGTATTTAAAACTTTCCACCTGTTCTATTACACTATTGCCTAATTCCAACACGTGTTCATTTTGCCGTTTATTTGTGTGAGCTACCTGTATAAGTAATTTAGTTTTTCCCTTATTTATAGCTAGGCCAAAACTCTTGTATACTGCATCAAATATTTTGATAGTAGTCTGCAGTTCCCGTATGGTGTGCGCGACCACAGCACAATCATCTGCGTACTGGAAATCGAATATTCCTACTCTGGAGCATTTAGAAGCTGCTTGAAATCGATGTACATTAAATAATCCGCCATCAAACCTACTGATCATTACTATATTTTCAGGTCCCAGCTTTTTAACTGCGATCATATGTATGAAAGCCATATACACTGAAAACAGCACAGGGGCCAGCACACACCCTTGCTTGACTCCTGTACTAACTTTAAATGGTTCAGAATTGCCATCTCGTAGCATTACCATGCTCGTATTGTTGTCATGTAGAAGGAAAAGCAATCGAATAAATTTCGGCGGACAGCCAATTTTCTGCATGCATTTCATCAACAGCTGCCTATGCACCGAGTCAAAGGCTTTACTAATATCAATAAATACAATGAGAAGATCCCGATTTTGTTCTAAGCACTTTTCTTGTAGCTGCCTAAGCGAGAATATTGAGTCGATGGTACCACGACCAGTGCAAAATCTATTCTGTGTCTCAGGAAAGGTTCGTTCCAATATTGGTAGAATACGATTAAGCATAATCCTGGCAAATAATTTCCCCACAGTTGAAAGCAATGAAATTCCCCTGTAGTGGTTACAATCGCTCCTGTCGTCCTTATTCTTAAAAATGGGCACTATGGCTGCTAATTGGAAATCAGTTGGCATAGATTCTTGTTTCCACATAATAGAAAATAATTTATGAAGCGCGTTTAGCATGTTGCTGCTTTCCAACTTTAGAATGTCTGGTAACACTCCATCTGGGCCGGCAGCTTTCTCATTTTTTATGTGCTTTATTGCATCTTTAACCTCTTTCAAGGATATATCCTCGTCTAAAGCAGCGAGTTGTTGGGAATTCTGCACTTCGTTCAGCACTGAGTGATTTACACAAGTATCATTATTTAATAAATTCTCAAAGTGACATTTCCATTTTGCGCTATTCTATGATGATTACTTATGATATTCCCATATTCATCCCTTAACAAAGCATTTCTATACGGTGTAGGTCCATATATTGCTTTAGCTGCTGAAAAGAACTCCCTATATCGGCCGGAATCTGCATATGTTTGAATCTCTTGCGCCTTGTTTTGCCACCAGTTGTTCTTCATCCAGCGTGTTTTCCTTTGAACTTCAGCCTTTATTTCAGAAAATTTTTGTTTCAGCCTTACGTTGCTTGTATCATTCTGCCATTGAGTGAAAACTAGCCTTTTCCGCGCAATTATGTCAGTAATTTCTTTATCATTTGCGACAAACCCAGTCCTGATTTTTCTTTTTAGATGTCATTATCGCACGGGAACAACTGAGGTGTATTACTTCCTTCATTTTAGCCCAAAACTTGACTGCTATTCGAGGTAGAATCAATCTTCAACGCACTGAAAGCTTGTTCAATGAGATTCGTTACCTCTTTGCGCTTATTATCGTTTCTTAAGGCATCAGCATTATATTGAGCAGATTTGGGTTTTAAGTATTTTTTATGAATCTTCTGCTTCGTCAGCGAAATTACTGATCTTACAAGCATGTGGTCTGTTGAACATTATGCGCCTCGCATAACTCTAGTTATTCTTACCTCTCTTTTATATTCAGAACGCACAATTATGAAATCTATCATATGCCATTGCCTTGACCTTGGATGCACTCACGTGCCTTTATAGATGGGCTTAAGCTCAAATATCGTGTTTGTTATGACTAGACCAAGGCTTTCACAGAACCGGAGAAGACGGTTGCCGTTATCATTTATGCCTTTTAGACCGTGCTTACCAACAACATTTGGCCAAACATGCACATCATTCCCTACACGTGCATTGAAATCTCCAAGTATAAATACTCGTTCTTTATGCGGAACACTCTTAACGAGATTGTACAAAGTCTGAGTAGAAAACCTCCTTATCGTTTTCTTACACATCCATTGTGGGCGCATATGTACTAATAACATGTGTTTTGGTCCTTCGCCAGCCGCGGCATGCTGACCAGGATAGTTGGAGCAGCCAATGTTTGGGGCACCTTTTTTAGCCCTCTCCACATTCGTGGTGGGCAGCAGGGATCCTGAAGAGGCTGCTCAGTTGCATATCCGACTGCTGAATTCAACTTCCGCTCCATTCCAGTTGAAAGCGACCATATAGGACATGCCGCCTGCCGTGCAAGTTGCAGCTAGTAGCTTCCAGCCGACCAGGCCTGCTACCACCGCCACATACTTATCGCTGTAGGACTTCTTAAAAGGAGAGTGAGTTATATAGGAAAGAGGAAAATTGGAGGAAAGAGAAAGGAGAAAGAGAAGAGAAGAAGATGGTACAGATGCGCATGTTGGAACATAGAAGCTGTTGCGCTGCAACTCCCATGTTGCCTATACAGCTGCAGCGCGCGATCCGGTGGAATGGTTAATCCAAGACAACCGGACACACTGCAGTTGGTGTATAACAGGCGGGGAAGTACATGTAGTGAAAAAGTAGAGGTAGGATAAATAGGGAGAGGGGAGAAGGAGGAAGGAGTTTGCCACTTTATTCGGGGTGACACCCTAGCCTTTGGATAAAAATCCTGACCACAAGGCAGCGGTTTGCTACTGAGGAGGTAGCAGTGTTTGGCTTTTACAGCGACCAAATCTCATTGAGGGTGAGACAGTCGTAGGATGTTGTGGACTTTTAACAGGCAGTTCCTCAAGCTGCCCAATCACATCCTCTTGTCTCATTGCCTTGTCACTACTGGAATCGTCTGCCAGAGACTTTCTACCAGTAGCCGCTGTTCGCCCGCGACTGCTTATTTGACAATTGTCTTATTCGCAGCTAACCTACAAATCTGTACTCCATTCCATTATCCGCCACCTATGGACGTGCCCCGTTCCGGTTACAGCTCCGGCCCGGAAGGTACGAAGTACCCCCTCCGGTGGGATAAGAAGATATATATAACTTAATCATACAGATAACTCCATCGATAAATAGAATATATTTTAATACAACATGAGTATATATAATCGGTGTTTTACAAAATAAATAATTTATTCCAGTAAAAATATAACTGAGGATCACCGTATTCAAATCCGACTAATTTTCATTCGGTTCTAGTGAAACCTACTAATATCGATATACATCCAGACTTTCCAGTCGGTTTAACAAAATCAACTAATGTAAGATAATCTGGAATTGTTTAAAATTTTGTGAAATGAATCATGTAATCATGCAAATTTTCGAATCCCATTAATAAATTAAATATATTTTAATACAACATGAATACGTAATTTGTGTTTTATAAAATCAATTTATTATAGTAAAAATTTAACCAACAATCGCCGTTTTCAAAATCCGATGAATTTTCAATAGATTCTAGCAAAACCTACTAATGTTAAATATTTTCTGCATTCCATATCCCATAAATTAAATTAATAGTTACTGATTGTTAAACTCTTATTATTAAATAATCAAACCAAAATAACCTAATAATAGAACCTACTAACAGCTATTAGTTGAAATACAACTAAATTCAAACGGATTTACGTCATCCGAATTAAAAGTAGTCGGTTTTTTTATTTTAAAGCACATCACACACTTCTTAGCAGATGATGTACAAATTAAATAAAACATTAAATTTACGTATGTGAATAAAATAACATATTTACATGATTTATAAATACAGTGAAACCTCTGTGTAACGAACACCCGTGGAACCATTAGAAATATCCATTATAGATGGGTTTTAAAAAATTTCGCAGTGCATATAGTTATGTTGTAAGTTGGTATATAATGATCGTATAAATAATATTTATAAGAACAATTTTAATTGAAAATCCACTAAAAATTAATCGTAATATACATAGTGTATTTAATTTTGAACTTATATGTATTTATGTATTTATATACATCCTATGTAATTATGTAATTATGCATGTAGGATACTAGTTTAATTGTTTGAAAAAGAAGAATTTGTTTATTTTTTCTATTTGGTTTTAGTTCGTTATTTATGATCAGCTCACATGTCGTGGAAAACCCTGGTTCGTCATCTATTTTCCCGAATAATATTTTCTGCTTATGTGTGATAAAAATAGCCCAATATAATGATTATAATGATAATATTCGCAAATCACAGACAGACACTACAGTTTTATGTGTATATATATATATATATATATATATATATATATATATATATATATATATATATATATATATATATATATATATATAGTTATATGTTTAGATCAACTAATTTCATTTAAAAGCAAG
The DNA here is from genome assembly GCA_032883995.1 of Coronaproctus castanopsis. Classification (NCBI taxonomy): domain Eukaryota; kingdom Metazoa; phylum Arthropoda; class Insecta; order Hemiptera; family Monophlebidae; genus Coronaproctus; species Coronaproctus castanopsis. The sequence continues at coordinate 20,122,595 of CM065054.1, forward strand.
TTAACATGCGAAATACACCGCAGAATGGCAATAACATGGAAATGTACTGGATGATGAAATCAATTTTTAAGAGCAATATTCCGCCCAATCTAAAAAGCGTGGCGTTCAACAGCTGCCTGCTACCATCCTTAACTTACGGCTCTCAAACATGGTCGATGACGCAAAGAGAGGAAAATATTCTAAGAACTTGCAAAAACAATTTAGAATGATCAATATTACAAATCAAGAAACTAGATAGAGTCAAATTAAAAACGATTAAGGAACAAATAAATAGGTGATAATAGGGATGTCATAAGTTCAATCCGCGCGCTGAAGTGGAAGTTGGGAGGACATGTCATAAGATACAGAGATCAGCGGTGGATGGAGAAAGTAATGGAATGGTTCCTGCGTACCGCAAAAAAAAAAGTCATGACCGTTTACACGTTGGGATGACGACTTCAAAAAATCCATGGGTTCCAGAAGCGCTCTGTATAAGTTGGCACACAACAAACGCAACTGGGAAAAATTGGGAGAGACCTTCGCTCGAAGGGGCCTAGTATGACTACATTCGAAATTAATTTTAGAAATTGATTTTAGCTGTAACAGATATTTATAAATTGTTAATTTAGTTATGCTAAATAAAGGTTATTATATATATATATATATATGTGTGTGTGTGTGTGTATGTGTAACAAAATTACTACTAATTAATGTGTAGATATACATGTTAATTAATAGTAATTTTGTTTTATAAAAAGGTTTTTAACCATAACTATCGCTGTTTTATGAACGATTTAGTTAAGTGATATTTTAATTTGAAATGTTCTTTTACTTCTATCATTTATTTCGATGTATAAAATGTAGACATAAAAATAATGTTATAATTTTAAATTGAGAAATTTTAATTTTAATGGGAATATCGATTATTCGTTCGTACTGAAGAAAATTTGTTCTTTTGCTAGATAATCGTAAAGCATTAACCGATTATTAGAATTTAATTGGGAATAATATTATATTGTTTTTTTTTTGTTGTTGTTATGAATAGGAGTCGTAAATCAAAAAAGAAAGATTTAGGTGACGGTATGTTAACTATGAGAGCTAAACCACCACCGGAAATTGAATTTGTCGATATATTTCAAAAGTTTAAACTTTCTTTCAATTTATTGGTAAGTGTTTTTGTAATGATGGTCGATATTTAAATTAGTTTCGTGTCGACGACGGTAATGTGTTTTCAGTATAAAATGATAAAATTCGTTCGAAAAACAATCTGAATTTTTCCGAAGGATTCACAGTATTTATAAAACCATCGTCCGGTTAGCTAATTTGATTAATGAGGTGTTTAAATTTGGGTGCTTCCACCTCTAGTTGGAAAGCGAAAAAATCATTCCAGCCAAAACACGTTAAAGATTGCTCTCAGATAGACAATACCTGTCCAATCAGCTTTACTTAGCGATCTTAGCAAAATCGCCGAAAAAATTATTCTTAAAAGTTTAAGTGACTACAAATTGTAATGATTTTTTTTTTTTAATTTTCTTCACATCTAGAACTGACCTATAGTCATTTACTAGATATTAATGTTGACAGGATCATGATTTTCCAGATCTGCCTATCAGCTCGATCTCGATTTTATTTATTGAACTTTCACACTAGATCAACAACGTTTCTCCTTTTCAACCTGTTGCGACCTACTAGTTGTTGTAGAAGGTTCAGTGCAAGAGCGTTTCCATGTCCTTCCAATCTCGACAAGTGATTGGAGGCAGCTAGTTTTATTTGTTCTGTAGCGTTACTTTACTTTTGTAGATCTTGATGTAGCGTATAGTTTAATACATACTACGGTGCTCCCACCAGCTACGTCAGTATCTTGTTTTGATAGCGTTGTATTCTATTTCTATTATTCTCGAACTCAATAAATTTAATACCTAGTAGTCAATTTGGATTTCAACCGAAACATTCCATAACTCAACAGATAGCAAGGTTTGTTGACTCTATTACAGATAACTTTAAATTCGATAAACGTTAATTGCTGCAATTGGATCTTTATTAGATGCGAGTATCATAGTATCGTCTGCAAACGTAGCTATTTCAACTGTACCGTCTTTGGGCATGTCTGCAGTATATATAATGTACAGTAATGGATCCAGTACACTATCCTGCAGTACTCCTGCTAGTATGTTGTGGATATATTTTTAGTGATAATTCTATAATAAAATGTAGTGATTTATTTTAAAGCGACGAAGTTAATAGCATAAATTTTATTGATAGTTGTTTAATTAAACTTTAAGCCTTTTTTCGAGCCTTTGAAATTAATTCAAATTAAGAATATAATATAATTGATAAACAACAAAAAGTAGTTAAAATCACTAAATTTATATATATATATATATATATATATATATATATATATATATATATATATATATATATATAACTCAAAACTTTTTAGCATTTAAGTCATTATTAATTAGACGTAAAAAATGAAATATAAAAATGTATACAATTTAAAAAAAATAAATAAATGAAAAATAAAATACAATATTAAACAAAAATTAGAATGTTTTTTTTATATATATATATTTATATTATATATATATATATATATATATATATATATATATATATATATATATATATATATATGTATAGTGATTTTAACTACTTTTTGTTCTTTATATATATATTTTTTAATCATTATAGTCGACGCTGTTCAAATTAAAAAAAATTTATAATTAAAGTTTTGATAAATCAGATTAAACTATTTCTAAATAAGAAATAAATTTATTATGTTCGTTATACGTAGATTTTTCATTTAAATTAATTTTGCGAAACGTGAAGATAATTTAATAGTTGAAATGCAAGTTAAATTAAGTAATTATTAGTGATTTATACTATTAGTGTTTCATGCTTTTATATCGATCAGTTAATAATAAAGATAATACAATATTTAAGTTAATAATATAAATTTTATTAGAATAAAGATGGAATTTTCATCGATTTAATGATTACGTAAATTATTAATGGAACAACGCCGTTATTAGAGCATAAAGTAAAATCGATTAAACATTCCCATTCTATATTTATTATAACGACGTAATATCGATTATTTTTCCCAGCTTATATGTGAAAGATAGTAACATTATTAATGTCCACTCTCGTAGACGTAAGCGAATTAAATTGAAGGTTAATATCAGAATTGTCTTTAACGACTACGTTAAAAAAATTGTAACGTTTATTTTCAAACATAATTTTTATATATATATATATATATATCTATACTGAGAACAATAAAATATACTGAAAATATTTCAGGCGAAATTAAAAGCTCATATTCACGATCCTAACGCTCCGGAATTGGTACATTTTTTATTCACGCCGTTGGCGTTGATTGTGGATGCGTCCCACGATACTCATTACGGACCGAACTTGCCGGCCAACGTTGTTTCTCCATTACTCACTAAAGAAGCTGTAAACTTGTTGATGAATTGCGTGACGAGTAAGGAAACCGAATTGTGGCATTCTTTAGGCGAGGCTTGGTTAATACCTCGGTATTAAATTCGATATATTTTATTTTAAACTAAATTAAAAATTATCATTATATAAAAGTTAAGTAATATTTCGTCAGTTCAAATATTGGTGGAGAACGTCGTCTAAAGTACCGGGACATCGAGGAATCCTCGGCAATGAAATTATAGATTCATTAGCTAAAGGATTTTCTAATGGTGCGGTATTCTATTTAGTTTTTGCACATGATGTTATACGTTTCATACAGTCGGACCGTAGGAAACTTTGGGAATAGACATATTTAGAGAATATATAACAGTCACCTCTCGTTCAGTGCTATCAATTACAATCGCCTGTTCCTAAATTTCCATCATTTTACTTTTTTCAAGACACTAAGCGTAAAGGAATTGTACTTATCAACAGATTGCGATTCGGGCATTGATCGCCTGTTCCCTATGCAACTTAGAGAAACTTCTTACTGCCATTTCCTTACTGAACGTGCAATTTGCAATCCAGATCTCGTGTGGTATTCGAACGTCCTTCTTTAATAGCATTACGTTCTGTACTATACCTTAAATTATTGCTCTCATCATGTAACGGTCCTCCATACAATGCATTGTCCATTGTTCATCTTGATAATTTACATGTATCTGCAGACATAGCGACATTGCTAGAGAAATTGTCCACGTTTATAGAAATATGAGTTAGTTCGTACATACAGTATCACGTTGGGTAATCTGTAAAGGTATCCCCATAAAAAAAAAAAAAAAAAAATTAAAAAAGTACAACTCGTCGATCCGAAGACTGAACCGGCCAAACGACGCATCATGGGCAAGCTAAAACGGGTTGGTTTGCCATTGCCTTCCTGCAGCTTCTTTAACAGGTACTTATTTATCGATGAATTGGATGAAATAGCTAGAAGTCCTTGTGAGATTCGAATTCAAGTGGACGCATTACCTCTACACCTCGAAGCTTGCTATTTCCGTTATTTTCAGTTGTTCAATAGCTTCGATGATTCTCCTTTGGACTTTCTACCTTTTGTAATTCAACGTATTTTCTATTATTGCAGTCGCTATCGACACTGCTAATTTGATCTGAGATATTTCAAATTTTTTCTAAGTTGAAGTATAGAAAGTTAGACGATATCTAGTATTTTAAGCATTTATTTTCCGTCTGTTGTTAATCTTTTGTCCGTATCTTTAGTACTCCGTGGTAACTATAGTTTTTTTTTTCCATACAACTTTAATTTTCATATTTTTAGGATTCGTTAACAGTTTAATTTTCACGTTTTTAGGATTCGTTAATGCTTTTCCTCTTCTATTTAGTTACACCGAACGTGTCTTATTCTGACAAGATATTGGATTTAGTATTTAGTTTTTCTTAATTGTATAACTTTTAATTATAATTTGGAAAACAATGATCCCCCACCTCGTATAACATCATATAATTGAATACTAGCCTATTTTGTATGCTCGGTCACGATGTTCCGTAACAAACAAGTATGCGTGCATTATTTATTTTTTGAATAAATAAAGATCAAAGTGCATATAAATATGGAAAATGTAATTTTTAAAAAAATTATGTGACGAGTTTCACACACACACACACACACACATATATATATATAAAGTTAATGAATTTAATGGACGCTTATATTAATAATCATCTGTCGCTTAAAAAGAACAACATTCGTTCCTTTCTGTTTACGTAGATTTTCTGTAGCATATTTTTTTATTACAGCATTGTTTTGCGATAAAAATTGCATTTTGACATTAAAAAAAAAAAAATCGTGTTCATATAGGGTGACCCAGAGAAGACGGACGATTTTGTTGTTTGAATAGCGCAGTTGGTAACACTACTAAACGAAAACCGTGTGCTGTACATTTATTGTACACACGAGAGATTTGTTTTTGTCCAGTTTTAGTTATCACGGCATCTTATAATGAGAAGAAGCGCGTGTTTTGCACGGAACGTTATTTTTGGCGTAAAATTGATCACGTTAGTGCAAAGTGAGAATTCAAACGATTTTTTCTGTGGGATACCTTAAAAGTCGGATTTCTGAAGAAATTAAAAAACAAATCAACGACCTATGCTCGAAAAAGTGTTCGAAAATGCTGTTAAAAGACTGAATGAATGTATTGTTGCGAATGGCGGTCATTTGAACGATATTGTGTTCCAGAAATGGTTGTAAGCTAAATTTTTAAATTAAATTGCATTAAAAAATTTCGGTGAGTAGTTTTTGAGTTATTCAAAAAACTACAAAACCGTCCGTCTTCTCTGGGTCACCCTGTAGTTTTCTTTAAGAATAAATTATTCGATGCGTACAATGAATATGCCGCTTGAGGTGTCGGTTTCGTAGTGTAGATTATTCGGCTAATTTAATAACGATCGTATATTTTATTTCTGAACATGCGAGGATTTTGAAATAATTTTCGATTATAGAGAACAATGGAAGGGTTCTACTCCTGCGTATCACCCGGTATTTATGGATGGCTGGTCGCCTGATTTTCCGGTCAACGAAAATAGAGCGTCCACTCCGTCTGAACAAACGTCTTTACAAACTGATAAAAGGAATCGATCTGAGGATGCGCGAATTCATCGCGAGGTATAATATATATTAAAAATTTTGTTTATTTATTCGTTCATTTTGTATAATAAAAGAATGTTACGAAAAACGTGTTAACTACAGAAATGTTTTGAAAAATCAATAATATTACTGAAAAAATGAAGAACTACTATTTGCTGTGGAGATCGAGTATTGTGTTTGCTATCATATGCTGCGAAAATCGTAAAAAAAAAAAAAAAAAAAAAAAAAAAACTATTTGTACACGAATAGCAGATAAAATAGAATTAGATCTAGAAGAAACGCAATTAAAAATTTTTGGGAAAAAATTAGGATGTAGAGAAGCCGCCCTGATGATGATTGAAAAAAAGGATATGCATTTGAACAAACCAACATCTTTCGATATGATAAACTGGGAAAACTACAGTTCGATATACTAAAAAAATCCTCGACTGCGTAGGCAGACAGTAATCTTATTAATCGAGAGCTGCAATTATTAAACTGAACAATATACAATCCGAAGCGGTAATATGGAAGGCAGTGAGTTAAGGTGCAACTATCTGTTCGCATAATATGTTGTGTCGAGACAGAAAATAAATAAATATAACATATGCTGATGACATCGCTGTAATAGCGGAAAATGTAAATGGATAAAAACGCATCTTAGTTTATAACATATATATGAACAATTATAACACGGAGATTAACAAGAGGAAAATAAAAAAATTATAGCGTTCTATAAAACAAAAATTGGCATTAGAATCGCCGTATAATTAGAAAAATAGATTAAACGTATAGTTTAAGTTGTGACAGAATCACTGAGATGGAGCATGTTGAACAGAGATGAGGTGTGCAATAGCAAGAGCGAAGGTAGCATTTAACAAGAAAAAAATGTTTTTAAACATAAAAAAAATATCTATTTAGCTATAGCGAAGAATTTTATAAAAATATTTTGGTATGTTGATTTGTGTCTATGAAACGTGGATATTATACGTAAAGTAGACATCGGAAAGCTGAAGAGATCTGTGAAACTAGGATGTGGAAAAGAATGTTTAAAGTGTGCGGAGAAGATCACAAACGACGAAGTTTATAACGGCATTAAGGAAGAAAAAAATTATTAAAATTACCTCACTATGGAGAAACAAATAGATTGGCCATATGTGTTAAGACGTAGCACCGTACAATATTTATTTTTATTATTATTATTTTAAAATAACCTAGAATTAATTTGGAAGCTACTTATCATCCATATTCTTGGTCAATTATCAATATTCTATATATTTTATATTACATATTTTGTTTACTTTGATATATTTTTGTAGCGTCGTTTTACTGTTGCTTTGTTCGAACATTTGTAAGCTTTCTATTATGCGTTTTTATGCCCGACAGGATATTACGATGAATTTTTTATATACGAATACAAAATGATCTGCGTGCATTACATTAGCTGATATTTATGTCCATTTAATCGCTATTTTATCGTTACTACAATAACCGCTCTGTAATTAGGGTTATGATGTTGAAACGATATTATTTAAATGTATACCTCGTATGTTTATACGTATTGCGCCGTACGAAAAAATTATAATCATTTTCGATACGTCTTCGATCGTCATCGCGATTCTTAAACCCTTTCAGTCGCAACTACGTGGTACGCGTACTTTTAATGCTAAAAGAATTGTTTATTTTTTAAATAATAGACAATTGTCGACGTAGAATAGAAAAATATTTATTAAAAATTATCTAATTATCGCTTTTATATTTGCACCTCCTTAAGTTTTTTTTTTTTTATTTTTATTATTATTAATTTATTACAGTTACAATCCGAATTACGCGAATCACAATATGCTCGAGGAACGAGAGATCACGAACAAGACGACAGCAGTGATTATTTCGATTACGAACAACAAGAAAGCGAAGCTACAGTTACACCGTCCGGACCACCTCCGCAATTGGTCGGTCAGTATCAATATCAAAGTCACGGTCATCATTATTCCCGAGAAGAAAGGTAAAATATTCGATTTAAAATTATATTATATATATATATATATATAAAAACATAATATAATAGACAAACAATAACAAAAATATCTCGGGAGTGTAATAATGGAAGTAGGAAAAAACAAGATATAAAAGAAGGAATTGCATTTACCTAATTAGTACTGATGAAAGAAAAAGTACATTTAAAAGTATTCAAAATTAAAAAGTTAGATTAAGGAAGACGAATGAAAATATCATTTATTTAAATTTTAAATATAAAATATAACACATTGTATACTAAGTACACAGAATTACCTTTAATAGATAATATAATAATAACAAAGTGCAACATATAAAAGCAACGATGGTGTAATATGGGAAAATGAAAAAAAAAAAACCTGCTACAATAAAAAAAAGAAAGAAAAAGAAATACAAATAGCGTGCAATTAAATTGAAAAATAGATTGCAGTTAATAATATATAAAATAACAAATAAAAATTATGTTAAAAATCGATGTTACGTAAGCTGGCCATATCCTATGTCTTTATTAGCAAACTCGTTGTTATAGAAAAATATGAGCTGAAGGTTTAGTTGAGAATGCATGTCTCGAATCGTGGCGAACCTGGTGGCATTGAGATTCCGCGACAACGGTTTTGTAATAATTGTAATTTACAATATATGTACTATTAGGAACTGAACATCAAACGAGACATGCATACGTTAACATAATAGTTTTGTATGTAGTAGTTTTTTATTCGTAACAGTGAGGTGGGATCTTCGATGAAATACAGGTGAAAGAATTCGAACAGCTTTATATATCGATAGTACGATTCATCTGATTATTGAACGACAAACGCGAGTCCGAACTGATTACTAAATACTTGACATGTTTAACCCGTTTAATACTTTGGCCGTTAATTATAATTTCCGGCAAGGGTACGTTAGATTAGATTTATTAAAGTGTCCGTAGGCAGTCTATTGCGGTTCGGTACAAACGGTATTTACGAGTAGAAACATTTGAAATCAGTAACGTCAGGTAAGTATGAATAAAAGTGATGCATATAAATCAACGGTGACAAACTGTATCGGATTATAAAGTAAGCCAGGATGTCAAACATTATCAAATGCTTGCGCAACATCTAGGAAAAGTGCACAACTTACTTCCTTTTTTTTTTCCAGCGTTGAGGAAATCGCATCAAGTCGATGGCATAGTTGCGCTGCACCGTAGAATGTTCAGTGCGAAATCCGAATTGATGATTCGGTATTATTCCACGACTGCTTATAATCGCCTGGATACGAAAATTAGTTTTTCTAATATCTTCGATAAGGAGTAGAGTAAGCTAAAATAGGTCTATAGAATGAAACATCTGTTTACGGCTTGTCCCGGTTTATGTGTGATTACTATAACCGACTTTTTCCACGCTTTAGAAAAATAATCAATTCGTAGTGTATCATTGAATATGTAATAAATTATAGTGTAAAGTCGATGTTTGAGACACGCATAAAAATTTATGTATTTAATTATAATTGCATCGTAATTTACTTCAACGTTAGTACATTTATCTTCTAATTTTTCTCATGTTTGTGTATGTGTACAATGCATTGTACGAAATGGGGAAAAATATATATATATATATATATATCCGTATATGTTGTATATATGTAAATTTATATAAATCCGTATTAAAAAATATATTTGAATTGAATGAAAGACTTACGAAAATAGTTTCGTTATATCATTCACCATGATAAATACGTCTAAGATCAATCTCGTACAGATTTTTATCTCTATTTAGAAAAATTAAAATATTTCTTTTCTGCCAGCAGAGAAACCTGTCATAGTCCGGTTGATGGTTCGGACCTTGAATTTGGCGGTGCTATTTCGCCGCATAGAGAACGAGATCGCGATAATAGCGCCCATAGCGACATATCTGCTGATTCGATCGAGAGAAACGGAGGTGTAAGCGAACGTTTCGAACGTACCCAAATGCGTTGGTTGGACGAATTGAAAAATCGTAATGCTAAAATTGTACAGGTGACTTATCCGAGGACCGCTAATAACGATAAAGAATTAACCGTTGTCAGAGGAGAATTTTTAGAAGTAAGTTTCTTCCTTTTTCTACGAGTATTTATCTTTGCCGGTCGTTTTTACTCTAATTCGTTTATCCATACACGTGTACAATACACGACGAGCTATATTTTTCTTTTAGTACGCGAATATAGATGAAGTTGCCATCGTTGCTGTCTGTACAAGTATCAACTAATAGGGTGACCCAGAGAGTTTTTTCAATAGAGACTGCCTACAACGCAAGCCGCGTGCTCCACACGTTTAGTATACTCATGAGAAAGAGCGCGCGTTTTGCTTGGAACGGTATTTTCGTCGTGAATCGATCACGACAGTGCAATTTTTTTGTGTGTGGTGATACCTTAAGGACCGTGTTTACCGGATTTCTGAAGAAGTTTCAAAAATTAGCAATCTGTACTCAAAAACCGTGTTCGAAAATGTTGTAAAAAGGCTGTTGCAAGTGTCGTCTGTACGATATTGCGTTCCACAAATGATTGTAAGCTAATTTCTTGTTTTCTTATTTTTAAATAAAATTTCGTTCGAAAATTTTGATCGAGTAGTTTTTGAGTTATTCCGAAAACAACAAACTCGTCCGTCTTCTCTGGGTCACTCTCTATATTAGATGCGTAATCGATGGTAAGGCGGAAATCGAAAATTAATAAACTTCGAACGAATGCTCAAATGAACTTTTTTTTTTCGGTCCAAGTTTCAAACGCGTGTATTCGACAGAAAATTAAAAAAAAAAAATTTTTACATATGAAACAATGATTTCTAAGTAAAATACGGATTTCAATAGGTACTTGCGGAATGTTTCTACTGGGCGGTTCGAAATAAACGTATAGAGTAATATTTTGCGTACGATATTGATTTTTAAACGATTAGAGATAATTTTCTATATAAATGTTTTTAGAATCGAGGTACTTCGTATAAATTAAATGTCCACCTTTATTATGAAAATCGTTAGCGTTAATAAAAGTTTACGTACTGTATAGTGAACAATTGTTGAAAGGTTCCACAAAAAGAGAATAATCAACGAAACGAGTAGTAAATAGTGATTTTTTCCCTCTCCTAACACCGCATTCTGTAGGTAGTGAATTGAAACACACGCACACATAAAAACAAAATAATTATTATCGATTAAATAAAATATTAAATATTTATTTTTAAATTAAAATTTTTTAAACCTGCTAACGTAATCTATGTGATTCTTTTGAGCCCGTTTAAATACGATGTATTAAACGAAAATTCTCTCTAATTTATGTCGTGTTTTGCATCTTACTCGCTTTTAATTTTTTTTTTTTTTTTTCATTACTACTACTATTAGTACTAATACTAATAATAATAATAATAATAAAAAGTACGCGCACTTTACGCGGGTATATCAATTATACATCTTGCATATTTCTCGGTATATAGTGGGAAAACATAATACACCATCATCGAACTGGTATTTTTACTCAGTATTACGTATAAACTATCAGGTGATTTCAAATCAGCGAAAAAAGTGTACGGATGCATATTAATTCCAATATTATTCAATATCTACAGTAAATGGATATTGCGAAGAACGGTGGAGAAGAATGGGAGGATGGTATAAAAATCGCAGGGAAATTAATGAATAACCTACGATATGCTGATGACACTGTTATAGTCTCATCGGAACAAAAACTGAATATAGCTTCCTTGAAGAATTAGAAAATATAAGTAAAGAATATGATTCACTCATAAACAGAAATAAGACGAAGATAATGCGACAACAACCGGTCACAAATCACACGAAGTTTATATGACTTACAAGTGATTGACAAATTCGTATATTTAGGAACATTGATTACAAAAGATGAAAGTTCAACAGAGGAAATCAAACGGAGAATATATAGTAAAATACGGTCATAAAGTAACAATCGGTATTCTCCGTCTTTTTATATGTATCAGAATGTTGGACTCTAAAGAAGAATGATATGCAACGTATATTAATGTCTTTGTAATGTAAGAGTGTCGTGTACTAACTAACTCGTCTCTGCTTCAAGAAGTAAAGATGGATCAGATACTACAAGTCGTAATATCGAAATAAAAACCTTCGCCGGACATATCATACGACGAAATGGACTAGGAAAAATAATCATGACTGGTTCGGTTGAAGGTCGTTGTAAAAGAGGGAAATATCCAACGAGATAACTTGACAGAGTTAAAAAAAATTGCAGGAGCTGGATCAATACGAGAAGCAATAGATCGGACCCAATGACCGCAAAACACCCATTGTTCATGAAGATCCATAATATCACGATGCTCGATGATGATGATTACGTCATGTAGGTAAACAAAGTAGACTATGTAATCATCACTACATATGTTACACATAAATCGATTAGATATTGTTCACGACGGAAAGAGAGACGGACAAATTTTTCGAATTACCTATAGTCGTAAAACGTATCGGTGTTTTCACGCGATATATTTTTCAGGTATTGGACGATACTCGAAAATGGTGGAAAACTCGTAACAGTCGCGGAATAGTAGCTCACGTACCGCACACGATTGTAACACCGTTTAATTCGGCCGCTGATTCTATGGACGTGTCCACTAATCCGTTATACAATCGTACTTACGACAGAGAACGAAGTAGTCGTTATTATCACGCCAAGGTATATTCGTCTTTCGTTTATTATCTCATTATCGTTATTTTTATATTTATAAATCGTCTTTATGATTGGTTTTATAAAAGTTAAAATATTTTTCAGCATACCGTTTTAATCCATATTTAAATACATCACTTCGTTAATTATATCTTTATATATAAAAATCTCACGTCAGAATGTTTGTCCGGGCTAATTTTTTGGATTGATTTTAATGAAATTTCACATAGATATATTACAGCAGGATGACGTGGCGTAAGCATATTACAACTAAAAGAACGGAACTTAATATACGAGTAAGACGAATGTACTGGCTATTAGGAAGAAAATCGAACCTTAGTCTAAATAACGAGGTGTTGCTCTATAAACAGATACGGCCAGTCATATGGATGCCAGTTTTCGGAATGCAATGCGAAAAGTAATATAAAAATAATACAGATATTTCAGAAGTAAACTTCGAGAACACTTGCAGATGCCCCTTGGTGCGTAAGCACTACACCGTGATCTAGATGTACCGTGTGTGTAAGAAGTCATTAAGAAAACAGCAAAGAAGCATGCTGATATAATTGACATACCAACGGGACAGTAATTATCCTGCTGGATAGTCTGGAGGAGGTTACGGACGTAACTACTAGATTTGCTCTAGTTAATGGAAAGCCGCTATGTGAACAGTAATTAGCTACACCATCAATGGATGGGGTTATATAAATTGAATTTCCTTACGATAACATCTACTGATAACCTAGATAGGCTAGGCGTAGACCATAACAAGGGGAAAAAAAGGAATTTTAACTTTGTCCAACTTAAAATATAGAGTCTAGATTTTATTTCGATTAATGACCGTGCTAATATTGATTAATGTTATAAGTTCCCAACAGATGTCGGTGTTAGTTAACCTGTTAATAACACGCCATAGATGGCGTTGTGTTTCCATCTCTAACCAGGATGCTACAATTTAATATTTATTTTACTTCATTTATTTACGTTTATTCACACGTGTTATACGTTATAAAAGCGTTTATTTACTTTTTATTAGTATAATATTAATTTATTTATTATCATAGTGTTGTGTAATATTTTCTTTATTGTCTTTAATTTTGTAAATTTGTTTACAAATCCATCAAATTGTCGAAAAATTTCTGCACTGTTGTTCAGACAAAAAATGAATGAATTAGGGCTGTCTTCCCGGATATACTAAATAATTACTTGGACCATAACTGTCTCTCGGTAATCGTGCTATTTCGGCAGCGAAAAATGCTGATGTCGACGAAATAAACTTTCACATACGACAGTTATTACCAGGTGATCTCTTTAAATCAATCGATACCATTATTGAACACCGAGCCGTAATTTATCCAACTGAAGTTTTAAATCTGAATGCCACCACCCAATAATCTTCGATTGAAGATCAGTTCGCCGATTATATTCTTCTGCGTAATTTGAATCCACCTAAATTATGCAATGGTACACGTTCGGTCATCGAACAGATCATCGGAAATGCTACTGAAACAGCCATTTTGACAAAGTTTTTAAAGGAGAAATCGTCCTGTTGCCACGTATTCCAATAATATCATGAAAATCCATAAAAAGATTTCAATTTCCTATACGCTTGGCTTTTGCTACGACCATCAACAAGTCCGAACGATAGACAATGTTCATTCGCGGATTGTACTTAGAAAATCCATGTTTCTCCCATGGGCAATTATATGCTGCATGCTTACGTGTTGGTAAACCATCTAATCTATTTTATTTAGCTCTAAATTAAATTGAAATAGATAGTTATAACTTAAAATAATATTATTAGCCATAATTAAAAATCAACCATTCATTAAACTAATTTTTACGTTTCATCAATTAAGACTTTTGTATATTATTTATTTATCATATGCGATACTTACATATAAGATAAATAAAATGTAAAATCAAAAATCTATTTAATTCTTTTTTTTTTCATTCATTCAATTATTTCTTAAAAGTTAAATTTTAACGTAATATTTTTTAAACTATTAAAACAACCACAGCAAATCGTGGCCAGGTCAGCTAGTATATATATATATATATATATATATATATATATATATATATATATATATATATATATATATATATATATATATATACATGTGTGTGTGTATGTATATATATCTTCGTCTTTAATTTTAATTAATAATTTTGAAAAATAATAACTTTACAATTCGTTAAGTAACCAGCACGACGTGAAATTACAATTATTACATTTATGTATAATACTAGGAGTCAGTTCTTTCATTAGAACGCGATGGCTCTTCCGGTCGAAGCGGTGGTCCTAGTTTAGAGTTATCAGTTGGAACGCAGTTGCCGTTATCACCGACTCCAGCTCCTGCAGATTGGGTACGTAAGGAACGGCTGGGCAAGAAAGGAGAATTCAGATATTTTTAAATAATATTCGTTATTTCACAATTAAATGGTAGTGTTTTGTTTGTTTTATTACTATTGTTATTTGCAGGCCCGCCGCATCGGTGAATCTCGGGAGAAAAATACGACCCTTAAAATGACAAAAAAATGTACTTAAAAAAAATAAAATGTTTTCAAAATTCGCTAACCCGATGTGTTACTTCTACAAATAATTAAATCATAATAAAAAATTGCAGATTTTAGATTTTACGCTATATATAGTACAAATGTACTATATAAATAATTAAGTGAAATGTGACATTTATGACAAGTGATGAATTGTAAAATCTTTATGAATAATTATTTTTGTTGCCTTTATTATAACGACTTGATCAATCAACTATTTTATTGGTAATTTTTGTAACATTCGAAGTATTTACTCGTTTAAAAGTACAATCTTTTAAACTTAGTTTGTTGATTGTAGTATCGTATTTTTTGTATCTTTTTAACGGAGGAATATTAGAGACGTGTGTTAATTTTGTAGGATCCTGTCGACAAACTGCGTGGCTTGGTGGGATCCTTGAATGTAACGCATATGAAAGCGCCCACACGAGTAGATAAACAATGTATTTAACTTAGGTGTCTGACTAAAAACGTAGGCACGAGGAAATTTTAATTTTATTATTATTTCTTTTTTTTTTTCGAGACCAATTTTCATCTGATTCCCCAGGGCAATTTATTCTCTTCGGCCTTGTGGCGGGCTTGATTATTTCATAAATGTGTATACATACATATATATATATATATATATATATATATATATATATATATATATATATATATATATATATATATATATAAAGTACTTAATATATTTCAATGCCTATGTTTACGCCGTATTGAAAATAACAACTTATTATTACGTACATAATAATTTACATATGTAAATACGTCTGTTTGTGGTTAATATCGTTCAAATGTGGACGACGCTGAATTTTGAATTAATTAATTTAAATTTTTAAGTCAATAAATCGTGCGAATTGCTTTAATTACTGTGCACTACTTAGATAACTGTTTATATAAAATATTACGATACGCACGGGAAAAAATAGATAGAGCGTTTATACGTTAAAATTAATAATTTAATACTATAGAATTTATCATTTTTATTATCTCTCTCTCTCTCTCTCTCTCTCTCTCTCTCTCTCTCTCTCTCGATATATATATATATATATATATATATATATATATATATATATATATATATATATATATAATAAATACATATTAGAAGTGTAAGAATTAATTATATGCATATATTATATATTTATTTGTATTATTACATATATATACATGCATATATATTATATAATACGTTTTAAAAACAAATCGAGAAATAGTTTTTGTGACTTGAAGGTAGTTTTGAGGAATTATTTCTCAATAAACGCACGCTCGCATAGAACCACACACACACACATATATATATATAATATGTATATATATATATATATATATATATATAATGTATGTATATATAGATGGATACAGCGTATAAAAAATATGTTGAAAGGTAAAATAAATACTTTAATCAGCGTCTGTTTCTTATTATTAATATTATTCACTGCTCGTTTAAAATACACTGAGTGTTCGTTAATAAATTGATTAATAAAAAATTATTTAGCTCACTACGGTCGTTCGTGCTTTCGTATAAAGTATTACTGTTCATTTTTATTTTAGTACCCATTTTAATAATCGATCATCCTGAAATTTTGGATTTATTTTCATAAACTTGTTTCAATAATTCGTAAAGTTTATACCGATGTACGCCGATTTCAATTTTTTTACATATTAACGGTTTATTTTTCCGACTTTGTTAACTGTAAATATTTGAAAATATTAGAGAATATTATAAATTGTAAAACACAGAATTTCATCCAAGATATACGGAGTTTTCATATATTTTATGCGACTGCGTGTATAATCGATAATTTGATGTAAAATGTTCATTTGAAAATAAAATTCAAATTTATGAACTTTTTTTAAAAGTGTTTTATATATATATATATATATATATATATATATATATATATATATATATATATATATATATCGCTTATGAATTAATAAGTTAATAGATCACATTTACACGAAATATTCATGGGCACATTTTCACCTTTTTCGCTTTGTTTTTTTTTTTTTTATTTTTATTATTAGTATTATTTTTAAACCTTAAATTCGTTTTAATTATTTTAGTTCTCTCTAGTTATCATTAATATATTTTTTTAAAACTACACAGCTGAAACCTTATTCTTAATATTTCTAACAGACATATATTATACTTCTTTATAAATATTTATTACTTATTTTTCTCAAATTTGTAATTCTAAAAATATATATATATTTTTTTCATATATTATTATCTTAATACGGTTTAACTTGATAAATATAAGGAAATTTTTGTGTTCGGCCGTAGCAATTTTTTCTTTAATACATACAACGGACATTATATATATGTATATGTATATATATATATGTGTGTGTGTGTGTGTGTGTTAACACGCTTCTCTTGGTTTATCATTATATAAACAATAAAATTTAGCAGAAATTATTCTTTTACTTCGGCATCATATTTAATAATAGTCATAAATAAAATTGCTCTTTATTTTTTGTTTCGCCTGTCTGATATTTTATTGTTTTATCGAACTAAAATGGAAAAACCAGTATTGTATCTATATATTATTAAGTTCCCCGAATTGCTACATTCGCGTGTTAACGATTCAGATCACGGTGTGATTATTACAAATCGCGCGATAATAATTTTTCTGTTTTTTATTAAGCGTAGTTGTTTTTTGGATACAGATATAACTCTGTACGCGTGTGTTTAGTATGTAAAACAGTAAAATTCCAGAAATGATCACATTTATTTTTAAAGTCGTCGATTTTTAAAATTGTATTTAAATTTTTAAAATTGTATTTAAATTTTTAAAATTCGAATCGTGATCGTTTTATATCGATTAAATGCGAAATATTACGTTTAAACGATTTTTGTAATATATATTATAGTTATTAACCATGGAGGAGTGTCGCGTTGGTAAAGTGTGTACCACACTGCGATTTTTTTTTTTTAAAATTTTGTTAACGTTGACCATTTTTCTCATTATACCTAGTGTCTATTTCTCAGTTGAAGTCTTCGGCCTACTATATAGCTGTTACAGACGTTTTATAAAAAATATTTGATCGTCTATAAATATAAGGCCGCACGGTTGGTGTACTTTGTGCACCGCGCGATTAGTGTAATAATTTTTACGTAGTCAGTCTTTCGTGTCTTTTGTTCAATTTGACATATTTATTTTTGAAACCAGCGTTGAAATATTTTCAGGAACCTTATTTTCATAAATTTTATACGCTTTCACTTGAATCGCTAAATGTGTAGTAATAAACTTCATTTCGTACGAAATTTCCGTTTTCAGCACATTTGTTCTATATAATTTACGTTTTTTTCTTCAAATAAAATAAATAGTCTTTTTCGTATTTTCCAGTCTAGTGAAAAAAAAAAGCTTTGTCCTAGTTAAGCCCTTCGTACAAGGCAGAATTGTTTTTGATAATTTGCTCTAAAATAAGTGCAATGTTTGTTTAGGTCAGGCATAAATAGACACTTGAAGATATATCAAATTTAAAAGTTAGACTCAGTTCATGACCAAATATAAATTACATCTCTTCTTTCTGATATAAAGTTTTTTTTCTCTTTTTATCAAACAGTTATTCATCAGTACAAGAAGAAAGCATGGAAGAACTGTCCAAAAAATAATCGAGAGCGATGCTTTCTTTGTGATCAAAAAAGAATTCGAACGTTACGAGGATTCATATCGAAAACATATTTGTAAAAGTCGAACCAGAAATTGTATCGAAGTGTAATTGTTTTTATGGTTTATTTTTATTTTTTTATTTTTAATATTAACATGAAATTGTGGCGTTTTCGTGTCAAATTTTATAAAAATGATTTAGTCTTCCGTTTACTACGGGGATATTTTTATACGTGTTGGAGAATATATTTATACTAAACACACGTGTGTTTATCAATTCTTTATATGAATCGCTTAGTTAAAAGTTACAAATAACTAAAAACTACGAAAAATCTGAAGTGGTCGTGCAACGCGTTGCGTTACAAAAATAGAAGCGACTAGAGAAAGGTTAATTTCCGTTTCTTCATTTTCATAGTCGATTATTAATTGTTTCGTCTGGCCCATCGTATTCGATACGGGGGGGGGGTTTGAAGTTTATTTTTACTTTTAACTGACGGATTATTAAATTTTTTTTCGTAATAATTCGAAATTCACAAACGAATTACTTTTATCCATTCCGTTAAATTGCGCGTATTTGCAAATTTTTGTCGATATTATTATTGTTTTATTATTATTATGATTATTGTTATGTTGTAATTAGCGCGTATTATACATGTTTTCAATCGACATATTTATTCATTTCGTAGTTTTCTAGTTTGATTAACTGTTCTTTTATCTCATATATATATATATATATATATATATATATACATTCCCCCTGTGCGTCGATATTATTGTTACGACGTTATTCGAAAAAACGAGATTGAAGATTTATTATTAGGGCAGCCATTTAATAATTTGTAAGATTATACAAAAATACAATAATGAAATGTTGTGTATATATATACATATATAGAAGAAGAAAATGTTTATTGATTTACATGAATTAAACAATAGTTAGAACAAATTAAGAAATTTAAAAATTACGCATACCGGAATTATAAAATACTTATCGTTAAAAACCTAAATTCTTTATGTAATATTTCTTATAAATAACAAAAATTAAAATAAAAAAAAAACTATGAAACGCATTGCAACACATTATGCGCAAAAAAATCAGAATATTATTCGATGAAAAATAAAAATAATAAAAATAGATAATTTAGTATATATATGGTGTATATATATATATATATATATATATATATATATATATTTATTTATACTATTCTATATCTGTACTGTCTATACTTCTATACTAATATATAAAACTGTGCTGTCTGTCTGTGATTTGCGAATATTTTCATTATAATCACCGTGTACTGGACTATTTTTATCACACATATACAGAAAATAGTTTTTTTTTTTTTTTTTTTTAATTTCTGTCTGTTCCTACTTAAATCAAAAATTATTAAAGCAATAAAATTCGCGCAGCTTGTAGCCTATATTATCGGATCCGTTCTAAGCTTTGTTTCACATTGATATCTCAAATAGGACAGAAATTACAACAATTTAAAATTTTAAAAAGTAAGAGAGCGATATCTCTGTCATAGTTGGTTTTATGTTCCTAAGGAAGGTTGTTTGTGAGGTCCAGTCGGTCGTCCATTCCTGCTTGCTGTTGTTCATGAGCATGTGAGCTAATGATGGTGGAGGTGGTGAGTATTCTGGTGCTGGTGAAAGTACCATAGACCGAGCTTCGAGGTCTATCGCTACCGTGCATCCCAATGTGACTTGGGATCCACTATTAATAATAATATATAAAATTGTTAAAAGAAAAATACAGCGATATTATATTTAAAAAATAATTATACAGGTGATGCCGTGGGTAACTTGTAAATAATAATGTTAGCGGGTAACGTTTTATCGAATATTTTTAATTTACAGTATGCTACGTTTAAGGCGTCTGTGCTTAAACTTCGTGTACACATAAAATCTCTAGTTGCTGAGAAGCGTAATTGACGATCGTCGAAATGTACTCATTAACGTGTATTATCGCAGAACTTGCCAAGTTATAGTAAGAGTATAATCTCAAATAAAAGGTGCATTTAAATTATGTTATATATTGAGAGGCACTTAATACATAAACGTTTATTTTGCATGAATTTTATTAAGGCTCGCTTTTGAGATAGAAGACCAGACGAGACAAGTATATATCGTCGCTTGGACGAATAAGCGCTTTATAAGGTATGGGAAAGCTGTATACAGCGTTATATGAAGATTTTACGTCTAATATATTACTATGGGTGTAGAGGCTTACATTAGCTACTATTATTGACTGCATATGCAATCAGAATCCTTGAAGTACACACAGTTGACGCGGCAGAACAGATTTTTCTCATTGTGTTGTTCATAACACGCGGGTACGGTTGCGTGCGCATACTACCCCGGCCAACCCAGTATTATCGATGTTAATATACGTAGAATTTTTTCCTTATTGTAGCTTTATTATTTATACAGCAATTGATCGTTTCATTTTCAGAGCACTTGTGTAAATTGTGAAAAAATTAGAATACTTAATTGTCCGGCGCGCGCGTTATTGTAGAAAGTACAACAGCATCGAGTTTCAGTTATTAGCAAACTGCAAATTATGTTATAATTCGTAATATCGTATGTATTCCTTATCCTCGATAATTACGAGTTTAAAGAGCGAATCATACGAACATATGTTAGTCGATTGAACATTAATCAACGCAGTTCAACTAGTGCACTGTTTGTTATAATTTTTGCAAACCTTCCGCAGTCTATTTATTTTTCGTATTAAGCTTCGATAAAAACGAATTAAATTTATTGTTTCTACGCTTGCTTAAGAACAACCGCAACAGTTTAATAGTAGATTTAGAATTTGTTTTAATATTCGAGCACAGGCATAGAGGCATAATTTTCAGTATACCGTCTTCTAATATCGTTTTTAAATTTGATAAGCATGCGTATACCTAACGGTAAATTGAAAGAAGAGATTGTGAGGGGACTAGAACTAATTTTAAAAATGATTATATTACGAATATGAATTTTATTAATGAAAATAATGGAAACAGTCCTTTTCAGGGCTATTGTACAGATATATGTATATAGATGTAATATTAAAATTAAATTAATCGATTTAAAAACTAAAGCTAAGGAGTTAAAAATTAATTGAATGAATGAAAAAATCTTTATTATATTTTTAAACATAAACCGAAAACAATTTTCTTTCATAACTTAAAGCTAAGTGTACCTATACATAAACCTTAGCAATTCTAAATATGTATAATTACGTACACTTTGAAATTACTTTAGAAATAGTGCAGGAAAAAATGAAAAAAAAACCTACAAAAAAGACACACCCTGAAGGTAACAAAAATTAAAAAGTCAATAAATCGACAAAACGAAAAGCAGCGTTTTTAGACATAATTTAGCTTAAAATATCTGTACTTAACAATAGGTTAATAATTACAAAAATCTATGTTTTAATCTACGATGCTTATACTTAGTATAACGTATGCGTAGATGTTCCATATTGTAATTTCCTATTACACGTATTAGTTTATTTTGATGAGTTTTACAGTTTTCGTAAAATTTTTTTGAGATTTTACTAATAAACGAATGTGTGTAAGGGATATTTAAATGATCGTGTAGATTAGAAATTTTAGTAAATCGCGTTGCATTCAACGAAATTCTGCAGCAATGATTTTGAACTACTTGCAGTTTCCTGTATGTACTATCAGACACTGATGACCACACAGGGCAAGCATAGGTTAATCTAGGGCGTATAACAGCCGTATAGATTAATTTTTTGTTTACGTAACTAAGACCCGATTTTCTGTTAAATAATGGAAAAAGTGTATGCATAGATTTATGCGCTTTATCTATAGCGAAAGTAATATGGTTATTGAAAGTTAATCTGCTATCCAAGATAACTCCTAGATACCGAACCTGTTTGACCCAAGAAATTCTTTTAGAATTTATTGTAATTTCAGTTGGCGGTAGTGGTCGTCTCCGAGTAAATAGAATTGCTTCTGATTTTTCTTCATTTAATTTTAGGTTCCATCTGTTGTAATATTTAAATATTTTAATTGCAGCCTTTTGCAATCGGTTATATATTGTATCTGTCCTATAAGAGGATGTATATAAAGCAAGATCATCAGCATACAACGCGGCACTAACGAAAGGCAGTTCTGGAAGATCATTCATTAACATTAGGAATAAGTAAGGCCCGAGTATACTTCCCTGAGGAACCCCGGCATTTAGTGTTTTAATTGGCGATTTTTCGAAATAATTCGTAACGTAATATGTTCTCTGACTTAAGTATGATTTAATCAATTTAATAAGTAATATTGGAAATTTAAATTTAATCATTTTATATAATATTCCGTCGTGCCAAGCTGTGTCAAAAGTTTTTTTCAACATCGATTAACAGCATTCCCGTGCGTTTCTTGAGATTAAAGTTATCAGTAATAGTGTCTGCTATTCGAGCTAGCTGGTGAACCGTAGAATGCTTAGGTTTAAAACCAAACTGCTCATCTCTTAGAATATTATTTGAATCAGAATAAACTCGTAGCCTGCGCAAAATCACTTTTTCCGCTACTTTGCTTAAGTTTGTTAACAAACTAATTGGCCGTACGTTATTGATATTACGGTTATCTTTACCTGGTTTTGGCAACACTATAATTTTAGCAATTTTCCATTTTGTTGGAAAATGAGATAACCTGAACATACTATTAATAATATTAGTAAAATAAATAATGGCTTTGTTCGGTAGATTTATTAAAAATTAATGGTTATAGAATGAGGAAAGGTGAATTGATGGATGCTATAGGCCGTCATATGGCCTCTAAATATCCATTATCTATCGTTGCATGAAATTTTCCTTTCGATGATGAAATATTTGTAGTGAGTAAATTAAATAAAAATAAATTAAATAATAAGTTAAAAATAACTAGTAATAAGAATAAAGTAGAAAATAAGTTAAAAATAAGTAGTAATATGACTACTAAAAATAAGCCAACTGTAAAGAAGACGAATGTTGAAGAACCATCTGTCAACATCATCATGAAACCAACGAGACCGCAAAAATTTGACGTATATACCAAGAAAAAGGATTCTACATCGAACAATTATACATCGCTGAAGAAATTAGTTAAAGATTAAGACCTATCGGAAGATGAAAAAGAAAATGGATTGAAAAAACTGAAAAAAAAAAGAGAAATGTAGTGAAAAAATCTCAGTAGTAAGGGCGTTCATCTTGAGAACACTTTGGCTTACTCTCTGACATACAGAAGACACCTCAAGGTCTAAGTGTGGCCAAATGAAACCCTTCCGTACAGTTTACCCATATCTGCATATTATGGAATGAATGAGAAAGGGCTACTTATAAATTAGGCAGATTAAGAAGTAATGTAGGTATGAGTAAAATTAAATAATGATGCCAGAATCTAAAATATAGGAGTATAGGGCCGTATATACTTCAGCATTTTGAAGAGCTAAGAGAAATGCAATATTTATAGGAAACGGAACTTTAATGCTGTGAAGAGCTTGATAAAATGCAACACGAAAATTACTATGATGGGAACACTCGATGATAACATGGTCCGCATCGGCCACTAAATTGGTATCCATAGGATGAGAGCAATTAGGAGAACTAATAAGTTTCAACTCGTGTAACGAAACTGGAAGGCGACTACTGCCGAGTCTCAGTCGACAAATGGTAGTAATAAAACCCGGCAATTTGATCGTTTCAACTTTAATATTGTAGAACCATGGATTAGAAGGTATGTCGGGTTGAATGGATTTATAATGCCTTGCAGTAAAAGGATCGGACCATAGATTTTTCCGGTATTCTTTATGCGCGTATTTAATGTGCGCTAGGAGATCTATAGGAGTATAATCGCGCATGACGTAAACTATTATATCGTCTGCGAAAGATAAAATTTTCACCGTATCTGGAAGGGGTGTATTGAGAAGTTTAAACAATACTATGTTAAATAAAATAGGCCTGAGAACGGACCCTTGGGGAATACCTAAGTACACCATGCGAGTTGTTGGTTATATATTGGAATGAAAGTAAGCTGTCTTTTGGTGAAGAGGTTACACGATGCTTCTTTAAATGTGGATGGGACATTCAAGTTCGTCAGAGACTCGTGTAAGACAGGAATTGAGATGTTATCTTTATTTATGTCTAAAAAACAAGTTATTAAATACTTCTTGGAAATGAAACATTTGTAGATATCACCTACTAAATGCGCCACGCAGTTTAAAGAGCTAAGATTACTACGGAAGCCGTACATTCCAGATGGAAATTGACGACGATTTTTCAACCACCAGGTTATTCTGTTTTTGAGAATCTTTTCAAAAATTTTCCTTACGCAGGAGGCCAGTGATATAGGGCGGTAAGATGAAGAATTAGGCAAAGAGGTATGCTTTTTTTTATGGGGATAATGATGCATTCTGACCATTCCTCGGGAAATGAAACAGAGTTTAAAAAATAGTTGAAGCAGTTTAATAATATATATATATGGCAGAAGTTGGCAAATTATTTAATATTTGAAAGGTGACCCCATCAATACCAGGGGAGGATCTTTTATTACGAGATAAAGTGTGTTGGATTTCTGTTAGAGTAATGGGAAAGGAGGAAAGTGGTTGTCCAGGTGGTTATTTGTACAATGTGGATTGTATGCAAGTTCTGTAATATGTGGAACGTACGATGGTGAAATGGTGTCGACAAAATTATAATAATTATCAGTATCCATATCAAGTGAAGAAGGATTATAGCGTGCGGAGTTCACAAATGATTTGGCTTTTTTCCATATGTGAGAAGCAGGTTGCGTACGATTGGCAGAAGTAACGAATTTTTTCCAACTCTCCCTTTTACTGGTTAGTAAAATTTGCCTAGTAATTGCTTCCAGGTGTTTATAAGATAAATAATCGGATATGGTTTTGCTTCTACGAAATTGTTTAAATGCTACACTTAATTTGTGTTGAAGCTCGGCACAATTATAGTTCCACCAATACGGTACATTCAGGTTACCTGAATGGTAAAATCTTTTAAAAGCATAACGACTTAACAATAACTGCAATAGACTGATAAACTCTTTATTGGAATATCAAATACAGGACTACTTAAAAGCGGCCGGCACGAAGATTCGAGAAAATTAGCCTAAGCCTCTATTAGCAGGAAGAATCCAAATAAATCGTTCTAGATTTTTATAATTAAATAAGGTTGCGGTTGGGTCACCGAGAACAATTTCCGTAGGCAAGTGATCACTTCCTAACGAAGTATCCAAAATATCCCATTTACTGAAAAGTAGAAGATTGTTTGAGGCGAGAGATAAATCTAAGGAATTAGAAAAAAAATGTAAGGAGGGTATGGTTGTATGCCGGCCATCATTGATAAGAACAAGGTTTGTAGTGGAAATAATATTTAACAGGTTAACTTGGAAAATATCGTTGGGTGGACAGTAGAAGCCGAAAATATATGCATCTCTAATTAAAAACTTAGTACAAATACAAACCGCATTGCGGTTGCTATTAAGAAGAATTAAGTCAAGGGAATGAGTACAACAGTACATATTAACTCTAAATAAAATGGCTGCACCACCGTAACCATCTGCCCTGTCGTTCCGGAAACAGCGATAACCGGGTAATGAAAAAAAAGGTATCAGTTGATAACCAGGTTTCAGAGAGTAAGATAATATCATACGGATTGGAGGCTAAAACATATTGGAGATTCAATTGGTTTTTCTGGATGTTGCGGCTATTCACTGTAGTATTCTTAAGGATGACATACCAATATTGAATTAAAATTAAAATATAGTGAAAGTGAGTGGATACAGAACCAAACAAATTTAGCAGATAAGGTACTTCTTATCAGATGACACGAAAAACAGTTATGACCTATACATAGTATGGATAAGCGATAGTGGAATAAATAATGTGAGGGTAAAGACAGAACTGAATAGGAAAGAATACACAAGAAAAATCATGTAATGTAGGACACGAAAAGATACCAAAGAATAGAAAAAAACAAAAATGGAAAGTACGATAAGAATAAAAAGGTGACTTCCATTCACATATATACGTATATACCCACGGCCACACACACAAACATACACAAAGATAATTAAGAACCCACACGTGCAAAGCACATACATACATGCATGCAAGCACACCCCAACACAAACATACATATATTTAAATTTTAGGTTCGCTAGCACATATGTAAACATTATGTATAATACATTGCATATTGATAACTTATATATATATATATATATATATATATATATATATATATAGAGAGAGAGAGAGAGAGAGAGAGAGAGCAAATAAGAAACAAGAGACAAAATTATTATTTTCTTAATAACAGTTTTACCAGTCGCTGGGCGTGACCGAAATTTCGAAAATTCGCAAAGGGGGTGCTCAGAGTGAGTGTTAAAAAGTAATGGAAAGTATTGAAAGTGGATAAAGTAAAGTTTAATTATAAAATGATTATTTTCTTCGTAACGGGTTTTCTTGTCACCGGGATTGTCGGAAATTTCATAAATTTAAAAGGAACAGAACTAGGCATCTCTCGGAATAAATAGGAAATTCTAGTTCGACAATGTAACTATAGAGAGCGCTGTAATTCTTCGTAAAGGTATTTCGAGTCGACGGCATGATGGAAATTGCATAAATTCCCAAAGAGGAGGTCCAATAATATCAAAAAGTAATGGAAAGTATTGCTGATAAAAAAGTAGATAATGTAAAGTTTAATTATAAAATTATTATTGGTTTTTCTTTGACGGAAATTTCAAAAATTCGAAGGGAACCGAATGAGGCATCTCTCGGGAAAACTAGTACCTTATAGTTCAACTAATAAAGATAGAATGTGGCAGTCATTTCTTGTAATGGTTTTTCGAGTATTTGGCATGATAGAAATTCCTAAATATTTGAAGCGATTCATTCAGCCTGTTGAAAGACTGCTTGACGGTAATGTTACAGAGGGGACTAGTTGATTTTTATTGTTTATTTAAATAATGAGAAGTGATCGTTTTTTAGTTAAAATAACGAAATTTTTGTAAAATTCTTCTGTTTTACATTAATATATCGGGGGAAAAACCTTTTCCGATATTTAATTATGTGCGTGGATAATGAACCGTTTATTATATAGTTCCATCGTTTTAGTAATTACAATTTTATAGAATCAGATTTCTGTATTGCAGGTATGTCTCCTTTTTCCATATCATTCCTTTTTGAAGATATACTCTATTGTATCATAATATTTATTCTTTTAATGCAGATAGATACTAACAACCTAAATAACATAAAACATTATATATATATATATATATATTCATTGGACATAATTTAATTTGTCGATTTCTGTATAGCAGTATGTGTCCTTTTCTATATCATTTGTTTCTAACATATACTCGTTTTTAATGTAATATTTATTCTTTTAATGCAAATTGATCCTCGGAATCTAAATATAAAATAAGAAACATGTTTTATATATGTACATATATATATATATGTGTGTGTGTTTCTATATGCTTTTTTTTATATATTACAATCTGGTTGTACGGATCTATTTTAAGAGAATAGATATGTAACAATTAATACAGAAAATTTTGTTATTATTATTACTTTCATAAATTACAAAGGGCCCAAATGATACATCTGTTGGGAAAACTAGAAACTTCTAGTTCATCTATATAACGATAGAATGTTCAGTCATTCCTAGTAATGGTTATTCAATTCGTTGGCATGATGGATATTCCAAAAATACGTAAGTGTGTCTCCAGAGTGATCGTCAAGAATGTTCGATTCATGCAGCCCCACTTATGGATCAATCATTTCATTCGCCGATAATAGAGAATCATTAATTGTTGCGCAATCTCAGTCCTGTACGGTTAACATTTTGAAGTGACTCAGTCAGTCTGTTGGAAGTCGTCTTCGGGTTAATGTTACATAAGCGGCCGGTTGTTTCTCATAGTTTATTTAATTATGTGAAGTGATTAACCTTTTTCCGGTTAACTTAAAATAATTTTTGTAATTCATCTATATTTCGGGAAAAGCATTTTCTGATATTTAATTATATGAGTTGATAACAAACCGTTTATTTAGATAGTTCGATCGTTTTAGTAATAATTTTTAGAATCAGTTAACAAGTGTTTTCAATTAATAAATAATATAATGCAACTATGTGCTACAACGTGAACGGCAATGATGTTCAAAGGTATTCCTGCAAGCTACTTCTCTGATTTGTCGATCATTTCATTCATTTATAATTAAAATAACTGAAAGAATCGCTGATTAATATTAAAGTAGTATTTAATTGGCGAGATAACACACCATCGAACGTAACGATTCATTGCGTGTTAATAATGGACGATAAAGCCGTATACAATCCTCTAAATTACAGAGTAATTCATCAGGAAGAGTATATGCTCATGAACGAATGACGATATAAGTAAATACAATTTTTAAAAAAAAAGTATAAATAGAGGTATAGTTTTAAAAAAAACAAGTACTTAAATCTGTTTAAAGTTGTAAATCATAGAATTTGTTACATACTCGTAGTACAATATGAGCGATATAATAGTTTCGAATATTTCGATTATAGACCGTCTCTAACGGAAAACGTAAACGAGTTGGGGACGGAATTTTCTATAAACGTATACAACGAAGAGATCGTAACTCAACCTATTAAAATTTTCAACGTGATAATTTGGAAAATAACGTTAAAAGGCGAAAAAGATGTTGAAATAACGAGTGTAGACAAAAAGTGAACGTAATCAATAACGGAATGTTACATTTGTTCGATCGTATAGATTATTATTTAGGTGATAACAAAATCGATAGTATAAGAAAACCGGATATTTCTACCACGATGAAAGGATTAGTATCGTTTGAAAATGATCTAAAGTATAGTAATTCCGGTTGGCGTATTACAAATTCTTCGACGAATATTCTAAATGAAAAGGGACATTTTTCATTATGTATACCCGTGAGTACGATAATGGGATTTTTCGAAGATTACACGAATTTTCTATATCGTATTCCTGAAAAATTCACGTTCTATAGATCGACGATAAATGTAGACATACTAGAGAATATTTCAATGACCGATAAATACAAATATTCCATTACATTAATAGACATAACATGGGGAGAATGCTTCAAATAAAGTTATCGATCGAGCAAGAAACGCGAGTTAGAAAAGAAATTTTAAATAATACCGACTACGAAGTACTATACAGAAGTTGGCTATACCAAGGTACAACGATTTCATCTGCGACTGAATTTACTTGGGATATTCCGGTATCGTATTCGAAAACCAAGTACGTACTAATAGGTTTCCAGAGAGAAAAAAATATTTCGACTTACGATTTATTAAATTTAGAAAACGTTCAAATTTTATTGAATAATTAACGTTTATTATCCGAGAGAAAAATTGAATTTGAAATATAGCGAAAATAAATGCGCTAATCTGTATCAAATGTTTAATTATTACGACAAACACGAATACGAGATGAATCCTACAGTCGACTATAGTACGTATGTATCAAAGTATTCGGTTATTGCTATAGATTGCTCGTATCAATCGAACGTTATAAAAGAATCGCTGATTAATATTAAAGTAGTATTTAATTGGCGAGATAACACACCATCGAACGTAACGATTCATTGCGTGTTAATAATGGACTATAAAGCCGCATACAATCCTCTGAATAACAGAGTAATTCATTAGGAAAAGTATGTAAATAATATCACTCGCATATTACGAATTTTAGAACAATTGTATGTAAGAAATCGTATATAAGTAGGTGTAGTTGTCAAAGAATTTTAGATTTAGAAATAGTCCTTCTAACGACTTTTCGGTACGTTATCCATTTTCCAAGGCTTTAAAAGTATTAAAAATACATTCATCATAAAGGAACTGGCGATTGCTCTCTTGGAGATTACCGAAGTGTTCATAGTATGGTAAAATCACCTCGTATACGTACACGTGGTATAGAAAAACAGATAAATTTTTTGAACAAAAGATATCACAAAATTAATTGGGAAGACGGAAGAATTTCACGAAGCGGTTAAATTATTACGCGAAACTGTCGCAAACGCGTACGTAGTATACGTCAAAGGAACGGAGAGAGTAAACTATGTAAGAAAGTTGTTGGGAAATAAAATTGATGTTTTCGACTTGGATCCATTAGGATGTCCAAGGGCTAAAGATTGGGTAGTTTACTCTATAAACCGCTGTACGCGTTGTTTTTATAAAAATCACCTACATTTACCGGATCAAGCCAGAGATACGAGTGTACATTGTGCGCTAAAACTAGCTATTACGTATAGAGATTGAGTAATTAATTTTATTTAAAATGAGTTTACAAATATCGTTAAATCACGCGACATCTAATATACGTTGCGAATACTAGCAAGGGATCAAATTAGATCGTCCGTACGAAGTTGCTTTAAAAAGTTTTGTAACGTACAATAGCATTCCAAATATTTCGGAAAATTGTAAAAATAACGAGTTAGTAGTAATTGAACCGAAAACTAACGAACATCGTAACATTACTACACCTACGGGTACACGTACGAATTGAACGATATGATAGAATTTATTCAACAAAACGAAGAAATTACGAACGCGGAAATAGGCATTAGGTTAAATCCGAATACGTTAAAAATAAAATTATATTCGGAACGGATTATGGATTTCACAACTGCGAACTCGATAGGACGTGTACTTGGTTTTAGTAATAAACTCATACCGGGACAAACGCATTATTCAGACGACCGTATATCTTTACTATAAATAACATTAAAATTAGATGTAATTTAATAAGATGTAATATAACTGACGTAAAGTTAAACGATAATACGTTTTACGAATTTCCGCTAAACGTTCAAGTTGGTGAAAAAATTATCGAAAGACCTAATTATTTATCATTGTGTAAATACGGATGAAATAAATTACATATCCGTTACGATGGTTGATCAAAATGAAAAATTGGTCGATTTTAGAGATGAGAGTATAATACTACTATTTAAGCCCGTATAACCATGTTTTCCAATGAGGGATTTTTAAAATTCGAAAATAAAGTATCATCGAATCTCGAATAATAATACAAAAACTATAGTAAACATTTATAACGAGTAATAAAAACGACTTTGATAACTGCTATTATCGAATACGAGCTAATACGGGTATAAATTGACTCCGTGTAAAAATAAATTATTAAAGTGGACGATTAGGTAACCGATGGAAAAAAGTTAAAAGAGAAATACGAACAACTCCGTACAGGAGAAATCAGGAAACAAATAAAACTCGAGGAGGAGTACAAGAACATTGTTATACCTGTAAGAGCGATACATAATCAACTAGCCAATACATTACCATCCATAATAACCCGAGATAAATCTATCGCTCCATTAGCTGTTGGTTCGTTCGAAAAAAGTATAGAACCTCGTGAAATACCAAAAATAGACGCAACAGCAGCGTCAGCTATAGATCCCTCTATCGAAATACCGCAGGAATTTGTACAAACATTAGGTTCGGTAGCCTCCAAATACATGAAAAACTATTTGTCGAAAAATGTAAAGACAGATTTTTTCTATACGTATCGAGGATGAGAATATGTACATGGGTAATTGGCCGATAATTATAGAGAATGATAATATAAAGTTACTAAATACCGACTACTGGTACGAAGGTTTTCGAGGATTATGAGAGTTATTAACATTGGAAAAACCTAAAAATTACAACGAAAAAGACTTGAAAGTATACGAAGAACTTTTGTTAAAAACTAGTTGGTATAAACAAAAAAATGACCCGAATAATCCGCGCTTAAAAAGTAATATATGACATATATATAACGTCATAATTAATCCGATTTTAATTAAACATAATATTCTAAAATACGTAGGAAAAACTGGTGCAGGATTACAAAAAATCTATATAAATAATCCTGTAGAATACGTATACTGGAACAATATCGACGAATTGTTAGATAGATTGTGTATATTGTACGGTGAAGTAAAAGCCGGTAATAATAACCGTTTAACAATTAACGAAATTATAAACATTTTACAAGAATTTAAATTACAAACAAAAAATACGAGAAAAAATCGAGCAAAAATGCTGGGCGTAAAAAAAGGTAGCGGACTGATTAACGATATAATCGACAAATTACCTTTAGAGGTTCATTTACCGGGTGGTTATCAATACGCCAGTTCTGGTACTAATCTTGATTTGAAATTAGAAAAAAAAAGTCAATCCTAAAAATAAGTTAGACGAAGCGGCCATGTATCAGGATATAGCGTATTCCAAGTCTAAAAATTTGGACGACAGACATAAAGCGGATTTACAAGTGGAAAATGAAGCGTGGAAACGTGTACTCGCTAAAGATTCCAATTTAGCCGGAAAAGCTAATGCGTGGCTTGTAACAAACGCTATGAAAGCCAAAAGAGCTGTCGGTGCGGGTTACATCGGACATCCGGTTAACATAAGCACGGAACAAGGGAAATTTATTGCAAAAACCAATAAACCCGTGACTTTAAAAATAACCGTGTTCTCTATGAAAATTGAAGAATAAATGTAAAATCATAATAACAAAAATAGCAAAATGAAATATAAGAGAACTTAACCATCAATGCAAACTTGATATAGTAGAGAATATTACTAAAGAAATAGCGATAGTTGGCGTCGCCGAGACGCACTGGAAACAGAGTGGACATTTTGTATCAACTAGCGGTAACTTGATAGTATGTTCAAGCAATGAAAACGAATTCAGTAAACGGAGTAGCGATAATAATAAATTCAGCGATATCATCGGGATTACTAGGATATGAAACAATAAGTGATCGTATTATATCAGTGAAAATAAAAGTGAAGTCAGTAAATATAAATATTATTCAAATATACGCACAAACAACCCAAGAGTCAGATGAAGAAATGGAAGAGTTTTATGATGAGCTACGCACGGCGGTAAAAAAAGTTCCTAACAGAGAAATATTACTAGTAATAGGTGACTTTAACGCAAAAAAAGGAACCACCAAAAACGATAATCACCTAAGATCTACTGTTGGAAAATATGGCTTAGGAGATGGGAACAAAAAGGGGAAATGCTAATCGATTTTTGTTCAAAAAACAACCTATTTGTAATGAATTCAAATTTCAACCATCACATCACACATGGATTTCACCAAATGGACAAACCAGAAACCAAATAGATTATGTACTTATGCAAAAAGGTAAAAATCTTCGATAAAAGATGTGAAGATATAGCCAGGATTAGATTGTGGCAGTGACCACAAGGATTCAGTAATTGAGGTATGTCTCAGGCTTCAACGAAATAAAAAACAGCCGGCAATTAAAGGCTAAACTAAACGAAACTCCTCGCATGTACGAAAATACTAATATAACGGCCGATGAATTATGGAGAGAATATTAGTGATTCATGAAACTGTGAAGAAAATCCACAGTGAAGTACAAACATACAAGAAGCCGTGGATCTCCAAGGCAACATTCAAACGAATTAATGAGAAGAATCAAATAAAAAACGGGCAAACTAATAACATAACAGATTCAAATGGTTATGAGGATCTTAATAAACTAATAAATAAAGAAATACGATAGGAACAATTACATAATAGGAATTTGTGAAGAAATAGAACACGAACCTTATGATGTATATAAGAAAATTAAATGGTTAAGTAATACTTTCAAAACAAGAACATTGACAATAAAAGATCAAAATGAAACAAAATTAACTGTAAAGTCAGAAATAGCAGAAAGATGGCGCCAGTATTGTCAAAACCTTATGTACGACAATGAAATATCAGTGTTAATACAGGACTTTGAGCTTGAAGTTGCCAATTATGAAAGTTGAAATAGAAGTCGCATTAAAGAAACTAAAAGATCGAAAGGCGGTAGGAGTAGCCGGTAGAGCTGAAGAAATGCTGAAAGCAACGGAAGAATCAAGAATAAAAGTATTGCATATGATTTGTCAAAAATATGGGAAACTAGCAGCTGCACAGAAGAGTGGACAAAATTATTATACGTACAACTACACAAAAATGGCTGTACAGAAGATTATGGAAACTACCGCATAATATCATTGATTATTCAAGCCAGTAAAATATTACTATATGTATCACAAAACCGGCTTAAATACTATCACCTACTACAAATTTTGGAAGAACAAGCTGGGTTTTTTATCAGGTAGAGGCACACGTGAACAGCTATTAAATATAAGAAAAATAATAGAAAAATGCAACGAATATAACATTCCGGGACTGCTTTGTTTTTTAGATAACCAGAAAGCTTTTGACAACATCAAGTGGACGAAAATGTGGCAAATATTACTAGAAATGGGAACACCGAAGCATCTAATTTATTTAATTCAATAATTGTACTTAAATAATAAAGGTTTTATTAAACTGGAGAATGAAAAATCGAACGAGTTTTCAGCAAGAAAGGGAGAGTACAACAAGATTGCTGTATTTCACCGATTCTATTCAACATCTATGGGGAACGGGTTGTAAGAAAAACAATGGAATGATAGCAAGGAGGAATATCTATTGGAGAGAAAAAAACTACAAATATTAGATTTGCAGACGACACTGTATTACTGGCCAGCAAAAAGCAAGAAATGCTTGAATTACTATCAAGAATAGATGTGGTCAGTAAACAGGCAGGCTTAATACTGAATAAATATAAATGTTCAATGCTTATCATTGACAAAGAAAACAGAATAGAACAAAAACACTGACTCTGCTGCGAGATATTGAAATTAAAGATAAATAATTTTTTTGGGTGCGTGCATATCCGAAAATGGTGGATCAGAAGAAAAAATAAGGAGACGGTTAGCTCTTGCAAATGTCGGGATTGGTAAACTCAATTGTATATGGAAAAATCATAAGATCTCTAAAACAACAAAACTGTTACTCCTTAAAGCGTTAATTTTCTCCATAGTGATATACGGCTTAGAAACCGGGACGATTAAAAAATCAATGAGGAAGAAGCTGGAAGCTTTTGAAATGAAGTGATACAGAAAAATTTTAAGGATCCTATGGATGGCATACAGAACAAATGATTCTGATTTAAAAGAACTGAAAACGAAGTCACTGAGCAATTAGATCCATTGAAAGACACATGCTAGGCTTCTTTGGTCATGTATGGGCTGGAAAAATCAATTCTGCAAAAAAAGATAGACCGATGAGCCGTTACATTGATCAGATCACAAGGTTATGTAGATCAGACACACAGCAAATCATGAATCTAGTGGAGAATCGATATAAATGGCGACGTCTTATAACTTGCATCAAATAATAATGAAACAAGAAGATATATATATATATATATATATATATATATATATATATATATATATATGTGTGTGTGTGTGTATGCATGTGTGTATATATATATGTATATGTATATATATGTATATGTATATATATGTATATATATGTATACGTATATATATGTATATATACATATATATACACACACACAAACACATATATATACACACACAAACACAAACAAACACACACAAACACACACACATATATATATACACACACACACAGTGATTATGACTGTGAAATATTATTCTGTATAAAAGAAGTAAGCATTATATATATTTTTTTAACACGAAGGAGCCTAGAAAACTTATTTATATTTTTGAGCTTTACAATTTAAACATTTTCAAAATTAAACTTTTTTAAGAAAATCTGTTCGACTTCAAATACTCCTGAGAATTGAAATCAAAATCTTATTTTCAAAAGGACCTCTGCAGGATAAACGTCTGAAAATGATTTATTCATGGCGAAATTTTTAGGGATGTGAATAAAATTGAATAGTCTCAATTAGTGATATGTGAATATATAGTTGTATTATGAACATGCACACACATATACATATATAATATATGTACAGTGTGTACATATTAGTAATTTATAATGTCTTCAAGTTTCATCTTCCGACACCTGCACATCACAAAAGTAATCCCAAGTAAGTTTATAATTTGCAGATTTTTCTTTTAATACATCTAACGCCTGAAATAATGCCTTCCGACACCTGCACTTCTTCCAAAGTAATATTCAAAAAACGTATACTTAATATTATACTAATGTACCGCCTGCAAACTACAATTTCCGACGCCTGCACATCACGAAAGTAATCCCAAGTAAGTTTATAATTTGCAGGTTTTTCTTTTAACACATCTAACGCCTGCAAGCAACCCCTTCCGACACCTGCATATCGTCCAAAGTAATATTCAAAAAACGTGTACATATGTAACGCCTGCAAATTTCACCTTCCGACACCGGCACATTTAAATTTCTGGTTTTCTTAAAATCGCCTCGATTAGCAGCAAAACCGGCCTGTATTTAGCCCGCTTCCTTTCAGAAGAATCATTTTTACGATATATTTATTATACCTGATGATCAGGTGATCCTACTTCAATCCATTTTAATAAAGGCATATATATTTCTATATATATAAATACGAATGTTGAATTATTTGTCCAGAATATATATATGTTGAATTTATTTGTCCAGATATATACATATGTATATATATCTATGGATATATATATATATGGCTATATATATATATATATATATATATAAACCTGACGATCATGTGAGATCCCAAATTATTTTTCATGCGCACATTTGGGAGCGACTTCTTCGGATACAGGTAAAGACTTTGCCTCTTTCCATCGTTTTTGATGGGGCAATATAGTCGGAATTATTGCTGCTTATATATAGATCAGAGGTTTCAATGATGATGACGGGTAACAAAATACTTCTCGGTATGATACTATAACGGACAAAATCAGTACAACCTCTAGCTGTTAAAAATATTTATTTTTAAATGCCTGCAAATTTTGAGAATACTCGAATTACTTTGGAAGATGTTTAGGTGTCGGAATATATTACTTGCAGGCGTTACATATGTTAAAATAAAAGCCCGCAAATTATAAAGGTACTTGGGATTACTTTAGTGATGTGCCGGTGTCGGAAGGTGAAATTTGCAGGCGTTACATATGTACACGTTTTTTGAATATTACTTTGGACGATATGCAGGTGTCGAAAGGGGTTGCTTGCAGGCGTTAGATGTGTTAAAAGAAAAACCTGCAAATTATAAACTTACTTGGGATTACTTTCGTGATGTGCAGGCGTCGGAAATTGTAGTTTGCGGGCGGTACATTAGTATAATATTAAGTATACGTTTTTTGAATATTACTTTGGAAGAAGTGCAGGTGTCGGAAGGCATTATTTCAGGCGTTAGATGTATTAAAAGAAAAATCTGCAAATTATAAACTTACTTGGGATTACTTTTGTGATGTGCAGGTGTCGGAAGATGAAACTTGAAGACATTATAAATTACTAATATGTACACACTGTACATATATTATATATGTATATGTGTGTGCATGTTCATAATACAACTATATATTCACATATCACTAATTGAGACTATTCAATTTTATTCACATCCCTAAAAATTTCGCCATGAATAAATCATTTTCAGACGTTTATCCTGCAGAGGTCCTTTTGAAAATAAGATTTTGATTTCAATTCTCAGGAGTATTTGAAGTCGAACAGATTTTCTTAAAAAAGTTTAATTTTGAAAATGTTTAAATTGTAAAGCTCAAAAATATAAATAAGTTTTCTAGGCTCCTTCGTGTTAAAAAAATATATATAATGCTTACTTCTTTTATACAGAATAATATTTCACAGTCATAATCACTGTGTGTGTGTGTATATATATATGTGTGTGTGTTTGTGTGTGTTTGTTTGTGTTTGTGTGTGTATATATATGTGTTTGTGTGTGTGTATATATATGTATATATACATATATATACGTATACATATATATACATATACATATATATACATATACATATATATACATATACATATATATATACACACATGCATACACACACACACACATATATATATATATATATATATATATATATATATATATATCTTCTTGTTTCATTATTATTTGATGCAAGTTATAAGACGTCGCCATTTATATCGATTCTCCACTAGATTCATGATTTGCTGTGTGTCTGATCTACATAACCTTGTGATCTGATCAATGTAACGGCTCATCGGTCTATCTTTTTTTGCAGAATTGATTTTTCCAGCCCATACATGACCAAAGAAGCCTAGCATGTGTCTTTCAATGGATCTAATTGCTCAGTGACTTCGTTTTCAGTTCTTTTAAATCAGAATCATTTGTTCTGTACGCCATCCATAGGATCCTTAAAATTTTTCTGTATCACTTCATTTCAAAAGCTTCCAGCTTCTTCCTCATTGATTTTTTAATCGTCCCGGTTTCTAAGCCGTATATCACTATGGAGAAAATTAACGCTTTAAGGAGTAACAGTTTTGTTGTTTTAGAGATCTTATGATTTTTCCATATACAATTGAGTTTACCAATCCCGACATTTGCAAGAGCTAACCGTCTCCTTATTTTTTCTTCTGATCCACCATTTTCGGATATGCACGCACCCAAAAAAATTATTTATCTTTAATTTCAATATCTCGCAGCAGAGTCAGTGTTTTTGTTCTATTCTGTTTTCTTTGTCAATGATAAGCATTGAACATTTATATTTATTCAGTATTAAGCCTGCCTGTTTACTGACCACATCTATTCTTGATAGTAATTCAAGCATTTCTTGCTTTTTGCTGGCCAGTAATACAGTGTCGTCTGCAAATCTAATATTTGTAGTTTTTTTCTCTCCAATAGATATTCCTCCTTGCTATCATTCCATTGTTTTTCTTACAACCCGTTCCCCATAGATGTTGAATAGAATCGGTGAAATACAGCAATCTTGTTGTACTCTCCCTTTCTTGCTGAAAACTCGTTCGATTTTTCATTCTCCAGTTTAATAAAACCTTTATTATTTAAGTACAATTATTGAATTAAATAAATTAGATGCTTCGGTGTTCCCATTTCTAGTAATATTTGCCACATTTTCGTCCACTTGATGTTGTCAAAAGCTTTCTGGTTATCTAAAAAACAAAGCAGTCCCGGAATGTTATATTCGTTGCATTTTTCTATTATTTTTCTTATATTTAATAGCTGTTCACGTGTGCCTCTACCTGATAAAAAACCCAGCTTGTTCTTCCAAAATTTGTAGTAGGTGATAGTATTTAAGCCGGTTTTGTGATACATATAGTAATATTTTACTGGCTTGAATAATCAATGATATTATGCGGTAGTTTCCATAATCTTCTGTACAGCCATTTTTGTGTAGTTGTACGTATAATAATTTTGTCCACTC
Organism: Coronaproctus castanopsis; assembly: GCA_032883995.1. Lineage (NCBI taxonomy): Eukaryota > Metazoa > Arthropoda > Insecta > Hemiptera > Monophlebidae > Coronaproctus > Coronaproctus castanopsis. The sequence continues at coordinate 20,162,749 of CM065054.1, forward strand.
TTCTGTGCAGCTGCTAGTTTCCCATATTTTTGACAAATCATATGCAATACTTTTATTCTTGATTCTTCCGTTGCTTTCAGCATTTCTTCAGCTCTACCGGCTACTCCTACCGCCTTTCGATCTTTTAGTTTCTTTAATGCGACTTCTATTTCAACTTTCATAATTGGCAACTTCAAGCTCAAAGTCCTGTATTAACACTGATATTTCATTGTCGTACATAAGGTTTTGACAATACTGGCGCCATCTTTCTGCTATTTCTGACTTTACAGTTAATTTTGTTTCATTTTGATCTTTTATTGTCAATGTTCTTGTTTTGAAAGTATTACTTAACCATTTAATTTTCTTATATACATCATAAGGTTCGTGTTCTATTTCTTCACAAATTCCTATTATGTAATTGTTCCTATCGTATTTCTTTATTTATTAGTTTATTAAGATCCTCATAACCATTTGAATCTGTTATGTTATTAGTTTGCCCGTTTTTTATTTGATTCTTCTCATTAATTCGTTTGAATGTTGCCTTGGAGATCCACGGCTTCTTGTATGTTTGTACTTCACTGTGGATTTTCTTCACAGTTTCATGAATCACTAATATTCTCTCCATAATTCATCGGCCGTTATATTAGTATTTTCGTACATGCGAGGAGTTTCGTTTAGTTTAGCCTTTAATTGCCGGCTGTTTTTTATTTCGTTGAAGCCTGAGACATACCTCAATTACTGAATCCTTGTGGTCACTGCCACAATCTAATCCCGGGTATGTCTTCACATCTTTTATCGAATATCTCCACCTTGTTCGCATAAGTACATAATCTATTTGGTTTCTGGTTTGTCCATTTGATGAAATCCGTGTGTAAATTCGTCGCTTGTGATGGTTGATGGAAAAAGAAGCGCAGGAAGACGAAGAACAGACTGGATACAAAACATCAAGGACTGGACCAGTACGAGCTCTATCCAAGATCTTATCCAAGGAGCAAAAGAACGCAAGTTCTAGCTGCCATATGATCGCCAACGCTCTGGGAAGAGTATGGCACACCAAGAAGAAGAAGAAGATCTTAGGTGATTATCGTTTTTGGTGGTTCCTATTTTTGCGTTAAAGTCACCTATTACTAGTAATATTTCTCTGTTAGGAACTTTTTTTACCGCCGTGCGTAGCTCATCATAAAATCATAAAACTCTTCCATTTCTTCATCTGGCCCTTGGGTTGTTTGTGCGTATATTTGAATAATATTTATATTTACTGACTTCACTTTTATTTTCACTGATATAATACCGTCACTTATTGTTTCATATCCTAGTAATCCCGATGATATCGCTGAATTTATTATTATCGCTACTCCGTTTACTGAATTCGTTTTTATTGCTTGAACATACTATCAAGTTACCACTGGTTGATACAAAATGTCCACTCTGTTTCCAGTGCGTCTCGGCGACGCCAACTATCGCTATTTCTTTAGTAATATTCTCTACTATACCAAGTTTGCCTTGATGGTTAAGTTCTCTTATATTTCACGTTGCTATTTTTGTTATTATGATTTTACATTTATTCTTCAATTTTCATAGAGATCACGGTTCTTAAATTCCCTATAGCCGGCCGCCCATTTCATACATACGGTCCCGGTACCGTAGCGCCGATCGCCAACCGGTTCGCTATTGCAAAACACTTACTACTACAACAAAATCGTATATGATCACTTTGTTTATTATTGGGAGTCATTTTCTCGATCAATTATCGTTATTTATCCTTGTAAATAGTCGTTTAAAAACGACCGAAACAAATTGAGTCGTTTAAAATAATCGTTTAAAAACGCCCGAATAAAATTAAAATAAAATTAAGTTATTTAAAATAGTCGTTTAAAAACTGTCGAAAAATTGATTGTTACGCAAAAGTAATTACCGTAATATCGATAGAGCGTTTAATTCTTCTATAGCTCGATCTATATATGCTATTCCGTAATGTTACTTGTATCGTATAAAAATTTTAAACATAGATGACTGCATATAACTTGATCCATATTTTGATCTACTTTGTAATTGTAAAATACCGCGCAATTAGGACCTAGTAATTCGTACTGTGGCATTACTCCGAAAGAATCGTAATAATTTACAATATTTCCTATTTTTCTATAACATACCCAATGAGTTCCCGGACCATTGTAGTTATCTAAATTAATTATGGCCGTCTCTACGTTTAGTTTCTCGGTAATTTATCTCTCATAAAAGTACCTCTAAAGTGCGGAATATGTTGGGCGTATTTCGTCAACTCTACATTACTCAACGGTATAATCGGGATGGTTTTTTTTTTAGATACTCTTCGTAAAGTCCGTTACCTTCTTCAGGTTTTTTATTTACGTATATTCCTTTACCGTCTTTAGGTTTTTTATTGACGTATAGTCCTTTACCTTCCATCGCTTTATTATGACGTATTCGTTCTTCTATTAACTTATCGCTGGCTTTCTTATTATTATACGTGTTTGTTGGTTATTAACGATCCTACAAAAGCTACAGTCGGTGTTGCGGCGAGCAAAGCCGGTAAGAAACCACCTACTTTTATATGTTTAACTTGTTTAACCGATAATTTGATAGGTAAATCTTTTTTAATCCTTTTAATTTGATACTCGGTTAGGCGGTAAATACGTTTCGTTCATTACGGAATCTTTATTTCTCCTTTTATTATGTTTTAATGTCACAGGTTTATTGGTTTTCGCAATGTTTCCTTTGTTTCGTGCTTATGTTAACCGGATTTTTGATGTAACCAGCACCGACAGCTCTTTTGGCTTTCATAGCGTTTGTTACAAGCCACGCATTAGCTTTTCCGGCTAAATTGGAATCTTTAGCGAGTACACGTTTCCACGCTTCATTTTCCAGTTGTAAATCCGCTTTATGTCTGTCGTTCAAATTTTTAGACTTGGAATACGCTATATCGTGATACATGCTTCGTCTAATTTATTTTTAGGTTTGACTTTTTTTTTTCTAATTTCAAATCAAGATTAGTACCAGGACCAGCGTATTGATAACCGCCCATTAAATGAGCCTCGAAAGGTAATTTGTCAATTATAAATCAGTCCGCTACCTTTTTTTTTTATGGGTAGCATTTGCGCGATTTTTTCTCGTCTTTTTGTGTGTAATCCATCCCCTTTTTAAATTCTTGTAAAATGTTTATAATTTCGTTAATTATTAACGGGTTATTATTACCGGCTTTTACTTCACCATATAACAAAAAACAATCTGCCTAACAATTCGTCGACATTGTTCCAGTATACGTATTCTTTGTATAACCAGTTTTTCCTACGTATTTTAGAATATTATGTTTAATTAAAAGCAGCTTAATTATGATGTTATATTTATGTCATATATTACTTTTTAAACGCGGATTATTCGAGTCATTTTTTTGTTTATACCAACTAGTTTTTAACAAAAGTAAGTCTTTTTCGTTGCAATTTTTAGGTTTTTCCAATGTTAATAACTCTCATAATCCTCGAGTAGTCGGTATTTAGTAACTTTATATTATCATTCTCTATAATTATCGGTGAATTAAAAATGTACATAGTCTCATCCTCGATACGTATAGCAAAAATCTGTCTTTACATTTTTCGACAAATAGTTTTTCTTGTATTTGGAGGCTACCGAACCTAATGTTTGTACAAATTCCTGCGGTATTTCGATAGAGGGATCTATAGCTAACGCTGCTGTTGCGTCTATTTTTGGTATTTCACGAGGTTCTATACTTTTTTCGAACGAACCAACAGCTAATGGAGCGATAGATTTATCTCGGGTTATTATGGATGGTAATGTATTGGCTAGTTGATTATGTATCGCTCTTAGAGGTATAACAATGTTCTTGTACTCCTCCTCGAGTTTTATTTGTTTCCTGATTTCTCCTGTACGGAGTTGTTCGTATTTCTCTTTTAACTTTTTTCCATCGGTTACCTAATCGTCCATTTTAATAATTTATTTTTACACGGAGTCAATTTATACCAGTATTAGCTCGTATTCGATAATAGCAGTTATCAAAGTCGTTTTTATTACTCGTTATAAATGTTTACTATAGTTTTTGTATTATTATTCGAGATTTGATGATACTTTATTTTCGAATTTTAAAAATCCCTCATTGGAAAACATGGTTATACGGGCTTAAATAGTAGTATTATACTCTCATCCCTAAAATCGATCAATTTTTCATTTTGATCAACCATCGTAACGGATATGTAATTTATTTCATCCGTATTTACACAATGATAAATAATTAGGTCTTTCGATAATTTTTTCACCAACTCGAACATTTATAAGAAATTCGTACAACGTGTTATCGTTTAAATTTTATTAAATTACATCGAATTTTAATGTTATTTATATAGTAAAGATATACGGTCGTCTGAATAATGCGTTTGTCCCGGTATGAGTTTATTACTAAAACCAAGTACACGTCCTATCGAGTTCGCAGTTGTGAAATCCATAATCCGTTCCGAATATAATTTTATTTTTAACGTATTCGGATTTAACCTAATGCCTATTTCCGCGTTCGTAATTTCTTCGTTTTGTTGAATAAATTCTATCATATCGTTCAATTCGTACGTACCTCCGTAGGTGTAGTAATGTTACGATGTTCGTTAGTTTTCGGTTCAATTACTACTAACTTGTTATTTTTACAATTTTCCAAAATATTTGGAATGCTATTGTACGTTACGAAACTTTTTAAAGCAACTTCGTACGGACGATCTAATTTGATCCCTTGCTAGTATTCGCAACGTATATTAGATGTCGCGTGATTTAACGATATTTGTAAACTCATTTTAAATAAAATTAATTACTCAATCTCTATACGTAATAGCTAGTTTTAGCGCACAATGTACACTCGTATCTCTGGCTTGATCCGGTAAATGTAGGTGATTTTTATAAAAACAACGCGTACAGCGGTTTATAGAGTAAACTACCCAATCTTTAGCCCTTGGACATCCTAATGGATCCAAGTCGAAAACATCAATTTTATTTCCCAACAACTTTCTTACATAGTTTACTCTCTCCGTTCCTTTGACGTATACTACGTACGCGTTTGCGACAGTTTCGCGTAATAATTTAACCGCTTCGTGAAATTCTTCCGTCTTCCCAATTAATTTTGTGATATCTTTTGTTCAAAAAATTTATCTGTTTTTCTATACCACGTGTACGTATACGAGGTGATTTTACCATACTATGAACAATTCGGTAATCTCCAAGAGAGCAATCGCCAGTTCCTTTATGATAAATGTATTTTTAATACTTTTAAAGCCTTGGAAAATGGATAACGTACCGAAAAGTCGTTAGAAGGACTATTTCTAAATCTAAAATTCTTTGACAACTACACCTACTTATATACGATTTCTTACATACAATTGTTCTAAAATTCGTAATATGCGAGTGATATTATTTACATACTTTTCCTAATGAATTACTCTGTTATTCAGAGGATTGTATGCGGCTTTATCGTCCATTATTAACACGCAATGAATCGTTACGTTCGATGGTGTGTTATCTCGCCAATTAAATACTACTTTAATATTAATCAGCGATTCTTTTATAACGTTCGATTGATACGAGCAATCTATAGCAATAACCGAATACTTTGATACATACGTACTATAGTCGACTGTAGGATTCATCTCGTATTCGTGTTTGTCGTAATAATTAAACATTTGATACAGATTAGCGCATTTATTTTCGCTATATTTCAAATTCAATTTTTCTCTCGGATAATAAACGTTAATTATTCAATAAAATTTGAACGTTTTCTAAATTTAATAAATCGTAAGTCGAAATATTTTTTTCTTTCTGGAAACCTATTAGTACGTACTTGGTTTTCGAATACGATACCGGAATATCCCAAGTAAATTCAGTCGCAGATGAAATCGTTGTACCTTGGTATAGCCAACTTCTGTATAGTACTTCGTAGTCGGTATTATTTAAAATTTCTTTTCTAACTCGCGTTTCTTGCTCGATCGATAACTTTATTTGAAGCATTCTCCATGTTATGTCTCTTAATGTAATGGAATATTTGTATTTATCGGTCATTGAAATATTCTCTAGTATGTCTACATTTATCGTCGATCTATAGAACGTGAATTTTTCAGGAATACGATATAGAAAATTCTTGTAATCTTCGAAAAATCCCATAATTACTGTACTTTAGATGATTTTCAAACGATACTAATCCTTTCATCGTGGTAGAAATATCCGGTTTTCTTATACTATCGATTTTGTTATCACCTAAATAATAATCTATACGATCGAACAAATGTAACATTCGGTTATTGATTACGTTCACTACACTCGTTATTTCAACATCTTTTTCGTCTTTTAACGTTATTTTCCAAATTATCACGATGAAAATTTTAATAGGTTGAGTTACGATCTCTTCGTTGTATACGTTTATAGAAAACTTCGTCCCCCAACTCGTTTACGTTTTCCGTTAGAGACGGTATATAATCGAAATATTCGAAACTATTATATCGCTCATATTGTACTACGAGTATGTAACAAATTCTATGATTTACAACTTTAAACAGATTTAAGTACTTGTTTTTTTTTAAAACTATACCTCTATTTACACTTTTTTTTTAAAAATTGTATTTACTTATATCGTCATTCGTTCATTACCATTTTTGCTACAAAACATAAATACCGGGTATTTGTATTCTCCGTTACAACTTACATTACCCTTATATATAAAATAATGTTTTTGTCTTCGAACCATATTTATTTTTTCTTATTTGCTTCTTTCACTATTCGTAGTGGCATATAGATTCTTACATCGTCTAATACACAAACCATAATCGTCCTGTCGCCATTTTTACTTTTATAATAATACCACTTTTCTATCCTATATAACTTATTCACGCTTAACGTATTTATTTTAACAAAAGATTTATTACAAACACGGTTTATATCCTGGACGCACGAAAATACATGTTCTCTCATGCGTTCTTTCTCATTCCGATTAACAGTTTCCATTATTACTTATACGTACAATTACGCTTAATTTCTTGTATATTTGTATCTCTAAGTTGCCTCTAAACAAAAAAAAGAACGCGAAATACACGTGTATACTCAGCCACGTCTAAATATTTACTAACTACAAACATGTTTCAAAAACTTATATTTATACTTTATCACACACAGTCCTCAAAAATACTAATTCTCATCGTCATTCGAAAAATACAACATATAAAGTGCCCAAAAAGTAACGTTCCATAAAAAAACCAAACAAAAAAACTACTAAATTCATTTACTTGGAAACTATAACGTTCAAACATAAAGTCAAAGTGTGCTCAAGTGATGTCCTGAGGGAAAATTTCGTTTAATAAAATTAAAAAAAAAAAAAAAAAAAACAATGATAAAATAAAAAAAATGAAAAAAGATACATGTACTGAAAAAAAATCGCAGTAGTACGGTCGTTCATCTTGAGAACACTTTGGCCTAAGCAGACCTTCAACCAACATCTCAAGGTCGAAGTGGGCTCAAGTGACGCCCTTACTACTTATAAAATATATAAATAAATAAATATATATATATATATTATATATTATATATATATATATATATATGTATACATACAGGCATTTACGTACACGGCCGATGAAACGTAAGGTATGTAACAGAAAGAAATTTGCTCGACTATTTAACTAACGACTAAAATATAAACGTTTTATTATAATTCGACTTTCTGTATTTCTAACATAATCGACTTATCGATTAAAACTGGAAACAAGACGATAACGGTAACGTCGATTGCGTCGGAATATTCGATAACGATAACGATGAGTAATTATTTTCCACGATTGTTTGTGTATTGTGATAAATACGGCGACGATAATTTAAACGAGAACCGTGATGATGATGATGATGATAGTAATAATCGTCGTCGTTTTTCGTTCGTTTTTGTTCGTAATAGTCGGTCCTACGATCATTATTATTATTACGATTATTATTATTATTATTATTATTATTATTATTATTGTCATTATTATTAGTATTATTATTATTATTATTATTATTGTTATTATGATGATAATTATTATCATAGTTACTATTAGGTAGTTCTTCAATTGTTATGATTCTTTTAACGGATACGTTTGACGGATTTGACGGTTTTAAGACGGTTTTCGAATCGACCGCCGTGTTGTGTAATTTACGCGTATGTTTCTTCAGATCGAAATTACGACAAAAACCTTTACCGCACGTGAGGCACGTGTACGGTTTCTTATCGTTATGCGTGTGCATGTGAAAGGTTAAATTATAAATCTGATGGAAAGCTTTATTGCAGACGCCGCATTTGAAGGCTTTCTCGCCGGAATGGGTTAATTTATGATTTTTATAATTGCCTTTCTGATGGAAACTTTTACCGCAATACTCGCACGTGAACGGTTTAAAACCGGCGTGAATCATCATGTGTGTATTTAAAGTCGAACTACGATTGAACGCTTTACCGCACGTACGACACGTATGCGGTTTTTCCGCCGTATGAATGATTTTATGACGGCATAAAGTGGACGCTTGTCGAAATCCTTTACCGCATACTTTACAAACGAACGGTCGGGCGCCGGTATGAACCGGCATATGTCGAGTTAGATTATAATGAGCGTTAAATCTTTTACCGCAATGATTGCAGACGAACGTTTTCTGTTTCGACGGCGATGTCGTTGATCTTTGTTGATTTTCGCGATAATCTCCAGCGTCGGCCGTCGCGGTTGCGCTACTACCAACGACTGCGGTCGTCATCGTCGTCGTTACTGTCGTCGTCATCGTTGACGAAGAAATAGACGACGACGTCGTAACTATTAAAGGCGACCAATATGGAAAATTCGTATTTTCTACATTCGTCGTGGTCGTGACTGTCGCATTAACAGCGGTCGTCGGTAAGCCCTCCTGTCTAGACGATAATTCCAATAAAGAATGACAATAGTAATGGTGGTGATGATGATGGTGGTGGTGATGATAATAGTACAAGAACGGATAATAGGAAAAAGGTATGATGGAATCGTTATTATTGTAGCCGTTGTTAAAATTTTTCACGTCGTAATCGTACATGTAATAAGGTAGCCCGCGACATGGACACGGTTTTGGTTTATTATCCGGTTCCATAATTTTAGCGATGGAAAATTTCAAACTTTTACCCGCGTTCGTATTAGCCATTCGATATAACCGTTCGAAGTTCTCCACCTGATAAAAAATTAGAAATTTATTCGTTTTTAATTTATAAATAATTTCCGGAACGAACGATAGTAAAATATAAATATTAAAAAAAACGAATTAAAATTAAAAAAAAACAAACAAAAAAACCTGCAAAGAAAAACAAAGCTAATACTACGGCAGAGAGTAGTTAGATAATACACGTTCCCATACACACACACACACGCACACACGCATAACGGGGGATTGTAAAAAGAAAAATAATCGAAAATTACGCTTAATTCCAATTTACAAATGCCGTACGTCGACGACGTTTACGTACACAGTAGTATCGAAAAGTTTTCTACGAACTGCTGTTCAGCTCAAATCCAAATAGCAATCGAATATATATAGTCTACCGGACAATCCTCCCAAACGATTCAACAGACACAAGTGGCGTGTCGTGATGTCTCGGCGATCGTTTGAATAAATGGTTAATTTTTCCAAGCAGCGCTGCATATGTATCAACCTAATTTAAATGCGACAGATTTCACGTACTTTCTTTAACCTCATCCTCGAACTAACTTATCTCACTGGACATGTTATTCGCGTACGCGATAAACTTACCGCAGTTAAACATAACAGGAGTTAATTTTTAACAATGCATGTTTAACATATATAAAATAAACGTAATAAAAAAAAAAAACCGCGATAAAAATATACAAAGCGGACCGTCAAAAATAGCGATAAATTAAAAAAAAAAATCAAAAAAGCATTAATATTTAAAAGTTTAGCGATAATTATTTAACAAGCTATAGTAAATTAATTATAAACAAACAAAATAAAACACAATCACTAAAAGTTTTTAATCGCGAAGCTTTTCGACAGTTACGTCATTTTCAAGCGCGAACTAAAATTATTACATCTTTTTTTATATATGAAAAATCAGAAATGTTTATATAACGACAACTTAAAATTTGATATACATATTTCACTAGCCAAACATAATTTCAATTTTAGATTAATTTACAATAAATTTCATTTATAAAACAGATTTTTGAAAAATTCTTCATCAAAATTGGTAAATATCTCCCAAACCTGGTTCAGGTTCTATTAAAAGTTGAATATATTGGAGAGTAGTGATTTTATTAATTAATTATAAACAAACAAAATAAAACACAATCACTAAAAGTTTTTAATCGCGAAGCTTTTCGACAGTTACGTCATTTTCAAGCGTGAACTAAAATTATTACATCTTTTTTTATATATGAAAAATCAGAAATGTTTATATAATAACGACAACTTAAAATTTGATATACATATTTCACTAGCCAAACATAATTTCAATTTTAGATTAATTTACAATAAATTTCATTTATAAAACATTTCAAAAATCTGTTTTATAAATGAAATTTATTGTAAATTTTTCAAAAATCTGTTTTATAAATGAAATTTATTGTAAATTAATCTAAAATTGAAATTATGTTTGGCTAGTGAAATATGTATATCAAATTTTAAGTTGTCGTTATATAAACATTTCTGATTTTTCATATATAAAAAAAGATGTAATAATTTTAGTTCGCGCTTGAAAATGACGTAACTGTCGAAAAGCTTTGCGATTAAAAACTTTTAGTGATTGTGTTTTATTTTGTTTGTTTATAATTAATTAATAAAATCACTACTCTCCAATATATTCAACTTTTTATAGTAAATTATGCTCGAGTCTGCGATGCTCATATACTTTTAGTGTATTTTGTTCTTAACCGCTTGGAATCGTAATTTCCAATCACCGTAATTAGGCCATTATCATGCGTAACAAATTGTTTAAGTAGACATTTTTAATACATGATCTTTTAACAAAGCTAGTTTCAACTCTGCTCGTGCATTTTCATTATATTACTATATATATATATATATATATATATATATATATATATATATATATATATATATGGGAGTATACACATCCAATGCATCTATTCTGAACCAACTGAAGCCTCTTGTAGCTAGAATTGCTAATGGAACTCCACAACATACGTTAATACTGGTCTTCTAATGAGCGATTTATATATTATTAATTTATTATCAACATTTAGGAAAGATTTGCGCTTAAACAAGGGATGAATGGTAAAAATTGCTCGATGTGTTTTAATTGACACGTAATCTAAATGCCTGTTAAAAGTCAACATTTTATCTAATATAACTCCTAAATATTTTATTTCGTCTGACCATTCTACACTTACATCGTTAATCGTTAAGGTTAGTAGGTAGAAGTGGCCTCCTACGAGTAAACATGCCTGAGTTTTGGCACGGTTAGTGGCTATCTGCCGCCTTAGCGAAATAACGAATTAACCTATCTACCCCTAGCTGTAATTTATTCTTTACTACCCTTAGAATGTAAGAACTAGAAAATAATGCTGTATCATCATCTGCATACGACGCTACACCTCTGTGTTATTTGTTATAGGGATATATCGCATAAGTAGAAGGTGAATAGAAATTGACACTACCACGAGGTACTCCTGCAAAGCGTGTTCTGCGGGAGGATAATATATCATTTTTAAACAATGATCTATTAGCAAATTAGATACTTCGGAAATTTACATTCGATCATTTTATATATGATACCATTGTACCAAGTAGAGTATCACACGTTTTCGCCACGTCAAATAAAATCATCCCCGTATGTTTATTAAAGTTGTAATATGTTCTGCTATTCTAGCGATTTGATGAGTTGTAGAATGGCCAGGACGAAAACCAAACTGTGCTTTTGGTAGTACAATTGTTTTCGTCCGAAAAAGTACGTAATCTTTTTAGTACGATTTTTTCAGCAATCTTACTGAGATTACTCAACAAGCAGGTCGAATGTTATCTGATGATGAACAATCTTTTCCAGATTTCGGAAAATTTATGATTTTTGCTACTTTCCAATTAGAAGGGAAATACTCCAGTTTAAACATACTATTAATAATATTAGTGAGTTGTACAATAGCCGCGAAGGGTAGATTTTTGTGTGATAATCGACGGAATGTTATCATCTCCGAGACAGAGTGCTTGTTTTTGAAGGATTGAATGTATTAGATAAAAAAATTGCGCTAATAATAAATACAATAGACGGAGTCAGGCAACTTGATTATGTAGAAAAGCTAAGCGAAATTATATCCCCAAATGATATACGAGCCGCCTTCAAATTGTCAAACAATCGTTTCTGTGTATTTCTTACAAATAAAGACAAATTAGACATTAAAAAACATAAATCGATAAACATTAGACGCAATTGAATTAAGAAGTCTTATTAATCCATCCAAACGAATTCTTATCTCAAACATATGTCCCGGTATACTTAACTCAATTCTTGAAACCGAATTAAAACATCTAAATATACATCCAACTTCTCAAATTAGTTATCTAAGAGCAGGCTTTCAGGAAAATAAATACTCACACATACTTAGCAATCGCAGACAGTTCTACATTGATCCTGACGAAATAAATAAAGTACCGAGTTCATTAGACTAACTTCACAATATTTCTAACCAGCGAACACCTATGTTCTACTTTATCGGTAAAGAAAGAGGTCACATCTCCTCTCACTGTCCTCAAAATCAACAGCCGCAAACAATGAAAACAAATATCTACCTTCAGAAGGAAATGCAAAATTCAACAGAAAATACAATCTAACAACGGTTAATGTAAACAATTCAAATACAACCAAAGTAAACACAAAGCGTCCTATTTCGTTAAATTTCTCAGATATAATCGAATACGAACCTAAAACAAATTCACAATTCAGTATCAATAAAAAATCAAATAAAAAAACCAAACACGAAAATAAAAAAAAATGAAATTATAGTCCAACACCCAAATTAATCTATAATAAGTTGCAATAATAATAGAACACACAACAAAATAGAAATACAAATAACTGAACTAAACATCACCGAAGTTCACGATGATTATAAGATAGATTATTGCTCTCAATTAAATGACCACTCTGAAAAGATACGAGATCTCTTTAAATCAACAAATAAATGAACTAGACAAAATAGAAAAATTTCTTGCTGATACATACGACCAACCACACAAGACGTGGAACTTATTCAAACAAATTTCGCTCAATAATAACAGATTTACACACAAAAATAAAAATAAAAAATTGGAAATATAAACACATATTACTTAAATTAAGCGAAATTTCTGATAAAACTAATATTCAAGATACAAAACAGCTCCTTGAGCCCTGCAAAGAGTACATTCATAAAAACAAATACTTGTATATATGCTGTAGTAACTTTACACATCATGCTTGACATGATAAAAGGTTCACACCAACAGATTGAAATCGTGGAACAATTTACACCAAACTTCGACGGCATCGTAAACATGTTAACCGATATAAACCCCTTATTATTAACAACTCTCTCGAAGTAAGGGTAAGCAATTTAATAAAAAAACAACTCAACCAAAAAATTAACGAGAATTTCAATACCCAAGTAAACTTAATAACAAACTTTATTAATCAGAATGAATAAAATAATATCCTGGAACTTAAACAGCTACAAAAACAAATAACCAGAATTACAGATACTAATTACACTAAATGACCCAATCGTTTTATGCTTGCAAGAGATTAAATTAAAACCTACAGATATAACTAGTCTAAAACCATATAAAGTTTACAGGCAAGACTACATAGGAGGGTCTGAGGCTAACAGAGGTGTTCTATCAGCGATATCAAATAAATTCTATTCTGAACAACTATCATTAAGTACAAATCTGGAAGCTATAGCAGCATCGGTCTACATCTCTGGGCAAAAATTAACTGTGTGTTTAATATACTTACACAAAAATGATAACATCTCATTGCATGTTTTATCAAATTTATTCAGCCAATTACCTAAACTTTTCATAGTAACCGGCGACTTTAATATCTACAGCACGATATAGGGATCCAAAAACACAGGCCCTCGAGGAAAAGCGAGCGAAAAATGTCACTTCGACTCATCTGAACAACAAGGCGGCTATTCATTGATTTTACTTTTTGCAGCCCAAATGTCGTCCACTTCACAAATTGGTACCCTGATTCGAAATTGGTAGCGATCATTTTCCGCAGTACATAATCATAAATCTACCCACAAGAGTACCAATTGATAACCACCAATCGCAAAATTGGAATTTTTAAAAGGCGGACTGGATTTCGTATACAACTATGGTCAATATTCAAACATGTAAAATCTCGAGCAACGCTGATGAGTCCTATGAATACATGTTACGGACAATAAAAGAAACTGCCGAGTATTCCGAGGCATAACACGCATGCAAAAAACAAACCGTGTGCCGTATGGTGGTCGGAAGAATGTCGATCGTTAATCGAAAATAAAAATAAATTGCTATCGAAATATAAACGTCAACCTACCATAGAAAATTTAATAAAATTCGAAAAAGCCAATCAGTACGGATTACGCGAATCTAAAAAAAATTATTGGATAAATTTTGTTAAAATAATCAACTCTTCAGCAGCACCAGATAAAGTACGGCAACAAATTAGGAAAATCTCAAATAAACATACAGTCCAATCAATAACAGCAATAAAGGTAAATTCTCAGCTTACCGATAACAAACTGGAAATAGCTAATATCTTTGGCGACTATTTTTATGAAATGTCGTCGGACAGAAACTATCCGGAAACCGTTAAAAAAATTAAATATGAAGTGGAAACTAACCGCGTTATTGATTTTCAATCAGACATAGATCAAAGTTACAATACACATACGACGAAGGAAGGATTTGACACCGCCCCAGATGAAATGTGCCTAACAGCCGCAATTCCAGGATGGTATTCGCATAAGTTTGATAAAACATCTTAACTCCCGTTCTAAAATGGCTATCCTATACTTCTATAACCTTTTACGGCAAAATCAATCCTTCTCAGAGGCGTGGAGGGAGGCTCATCTAATTCCGTTATTAAAACAAAACAAAAATTAGACCCTGCTAGCTACAGGCCCATCTTCGTCACAAATACTCTTTGCAAATTACTCGAAACAATTATTAACAGCAGACTCGGCAAGTAGAAAAACTTGAATTACTAGATCCATTACAATTCGGTTTCAGAAAGAAAAGGACACAGGATCTGTTAAACTAATAACCGATATACAGGATAACTTAATTCAAAACAAAACTACAACCCTAGTCATATGTGATTTGGAAAAAGCTTTCGACAAAGTGTGGAAACATGAAATATTATTAAACTCGCATCGATGGGGATTAAACCTACCCATCTTTATTAAAAACTTTTTACATCATAGAAAATTTCGGGTCAAACTGAATAATTACGTGTCGCAAATTAAAATCCAAGAAAACGCTACTCTCCAATGATCAGTAATTAGTCCAACTTTATCTATAATAGCTGTTGCAAATGTTAAACAACACATATCCTCCTCAGTTAAATATCGTATCTACGCCGATGATCTTTCGATATACTACTGGCACATTGAAACAAAATATATGGAACTTCCGCTCCAAAATACTATAAATGAACTAAATAATTAGGCCACATCTAATAGTCTCACATTTTCTATTACTAAAACTAAACAAATTACATTTAGCACAAAACATAACTTAAGTATTTCTTTCTTACAAATCGAATCAATACCGATTGAAAATACAGATACGTTACACCTATTAGGACTAACATTAGACAGGAAATTAAACTGGAAAAAACACATAAATAATCTAAAAGCAAACTGTAATCAAAAGCTAAACATGTTAAAGTATCATTCATCCTGGGTATCCGATAGAAAGACACTACCTCTACAAAACATATATCCTAAGCAGACTCGATTATGGTAGTATACTGTATGATAGTGCGAATCAACACGCATTGAAAAATATAAATGTAATACAAAATACAGCTATAAGAATAGAATTAAAAGCATTCCACACACCAGCCCCACATCAGCTCTACATGTGGGAGCCAATATTCTACCACTAAAATATAGAAGATAAACACACTCATGCTAAAATATTATATCAGACTACTGTCCACTCCATTCCACCCAGTCTACAATAACATAACAGAAAATAAATTATTACACAACCTGTATGAAAATAAACCGAATGCTTCTAAATCTACAGCCGTCCGTATTCATAACCTCTTAGATAGACCTCAATATTACCCAAAATTAGAAAAAGTAACCTAGCTAAATTACATGTACCAAAGTTACTGCAACGATAAATATGGACCTAAACAAATATAGTAAAAATTCAACATCACCGCGCATCCTGAAAACTAAATTTAACCAACTTGTCTGCAGAAACTACGGACATTAAAATATACACCGACGCCTCTAAGACGCTAAACCAAACCACTTCTGCTTATATCTTATAAAGGGCAGAAAGCATACCACTCACCTATTGGGACATCTGTGTACACAGGTGAATTAATATACAAAGCGTTAAAAAATATAGTAAAAGAAAAACACAGAAATAACTTCATAATATGCTCAGACTCAATATCCGCTCTACAACAGATTCAGAAACTGATTAAAAATACTAACTTAGATATTTTAAATATAAAATTCCTCATCCGTAAACATATACAGAAAAAAACATCAAATAGTGTTCCTTCGGTCTCCAGCGCACTCGGGAATCGTAGGAAATGAAATAGTTGATAAAGTCACCAGAACAAAATCAAAAAACATAAAAATTATAACATCCGCACTCGCGAATGATTTTTACTCAATCATAACACCAAAACGTCAACGCTTTATATCAGGAATACTGGGAGATCCAGTGCGCTCGCACACATCTTTTTCAAATCAAACCAATTTTAGGACACTGGAAAACCACAGAACAAAATAAAAGGCGCAACGAAGTAGCTATAACTACATTACGAATAGGCTACACCCTACTTACATCGCAATACCTACTGAATAATACCACCGCTCCAAAATGCCCAAACTCCAATATACACCACATACTACTGGAATGTGCGAAATATGCA
>CM065054.1:21518843-21578843 GCA_032883995.1 Coronaproctus castanopsis
CTCGTTTTGCGTGGAACGTTATTTTCGGCGTGAATCGATCAATGTAAAGAGAGTGCCGAAAAGAATTTAAAGTTACGTTGTGTAAACCTGTACCATCTCGCAATTCAATTTTAAGATAGGTTGAAAATTTTAAAGAGACAGCTTCTGGCAACGAATAAAAAAACGTCATGGACAAAAAAAAAAAAAAAAAAAACTGCTTCGTATAGACAAACATCGATCGAGTTCAGGTAGCGATTATTCGGAGTCCCCAGACGGCTCTGCTCGTCAATGCTGCTTCTTTAAACTTGTCGAGAGAATCTGTTCGCTGTATATTGCTGGAAAACTTTAAATTTCATCCTTATAAATTAGTAATAAATTCGGGAATTAAAAAGTACCGATCGTGTAGAACGAAAACTTTTTTTGCTGAAACAACGCTGATAGCTATCCATAAACAGAACTGCCGCTACTGGTCCGAATTTAATCCGAATTCAATCGAACAGAAGCCGTTACACAACGACCGATCTGCATCCGTATATGTATTGAACAAGATGGCGCGACGTGTCACTATTCGGCAGAAACGCTCGCTTCTCGTTATCGTATTTTTAAATAAAATTTCATTCGATAATTTTGTTCGACTAGTTTTTGAGCTATTCGAAAAACAACCAAATCGTCGGTCACCTCTCTGGTCAGCCTATATATTCTTATTCGTAAAATATAGATAAATACAAAGAGTAACGATTGAAAACTATAAAATTAACGGACACTTTCCAGATGCGCTATATGTTAGACGACGAAAAGCGAAGAACGACAAATATTTATTTATGAATTATTTCACACATAACATAATAACATAACGTATAACATTCGTCACTTAGTATCGATAAAGCCGAAGCGACTATTTTAGAAGCTATACACCGTGCAACAGAGTTAGTCGTAAATTCTCACTAACGAGATGGCACTAAATTGAAAAATACTAATATAAGCGCGGTTATTTACCGAAATCACATTTTTCGCGGTTCTTCAAAATCGTGACGTCGAAAATTTCACCGAACTATACGCGATGTCATTATTGTTATCTAGGACGTTAAAAATAATGTTAACGATCTCTACCGACTCATTGAGTTCCAGTAGAACTCTTCAAAACATACATCATCGATCCTTGCTTGCGAAAACTCTATTCAAAGCTCTGCCATCTTCGATTCATCCAATCATCCGGCCTAATCGTAGTCTTCTCATCCGTGTCTCCGGCCTTGCAGCAGTATATGACACGTTAATAGAAAGAAGAAGAACGGGAAAAGTATTAATTTTACTTTATGAACGTTGAACAAAATAAGCGACTTTTTTCATTGAATATATTATAGAAAGTAAAATCTTTAAAAAAAAAAAAAAAAAAAGTGCTTTGAAATGCCTAGTTACTAATGTGGTTGGTGATCTGATCGCGCACGTTCGATGCAACCTGAAGAAGGCATCGGAAAGTCATATATATATGGGGAGATTTTGCGCCTAAAGTTTACACATAGGGCTGTATTAACGAGTGCTGAATCGTTTTGAAACCAGAACCCTTCTGATGCGGCGGAACAAGTTTTTCTCGTTATGTTGTTCATAACAAGCGGTTGCGGTTGCGTGCGCATACTAACGACGAACGAACGAGAGTACGATTTATATTTCATCTTGTTTCCGCGATTTTTCTTCTTCGAATTTTTATCAGCGAATTTCTTTTGTACATCTCCGCGTATAAATTGTTTCATCGCCTCTCTCCAGTTTATGTTGTTCATATTATTACCGACCGATGTTAATATGTATAAGTAGAGAATTTTTTCTCCTTACTAAAGCTTTATTATTTACACGGCGCAGTTGATCATTTAATTTTCCGAGGATTCTTTTTCGTGTAAATTGCGACAAAATAAGAATAAATAATTATACTACTTAGTGTTTATCGAGATGTTCCGTTTTAGTATTTTAAATTTTTTTTAAAATACTTTTATAACTATAAATTTTGTACTTATTCATGCGGAAATAAATTTTTAATTTTAATATAATTTCGGTGTAATTTTATAATTTTTTAAATCTAATTTCATAATTTTTAGTCTTTCTGATTACTGTTTTGAAAAAGGTTCTCTTTGTATTACAATTTGTTGACTTTGATGTCGATAAAAAAATTCTTTTCTATGTGTATGTTGGGGGGGTGTAATTCGCTAGATAGTTTTGTGTTCGCTCATGACGTATTTTACTTAAAATATCTACCAATGAGAATAAACCGGAATGCTCTCTCCCCGTCTGCAATAGTCTACTAAAACTCGTTCCGATCGGTTTTTCTATTTTATTGAACGCGCAATCGTAATTTCCAGAACTGTCTCCGATATTCTACAACACTCTTGAAAACATAGTTGAAACAAATAATTCACGGTGAAACTGGTCTCCGGTAATAAAAACTTAAAAACTGTTGTCG
Organism: Coronaproctus castanopsis; assembly: GCA_032883995.1. Taxonomy (NCBI): domain Eukaryota; kingdom Metazoa; phylum Arthropoda; class Insecta; order Hemiptera; family Monophlebidae; genus Coronaproctus; species Coronaproctus castanopsis. The sequence continues at coordinate 21,521,272 of CM065054.1, forward strand.
TTTGGATTCGTAGCATATTGTCAACGACCTTGGAGTCGGGTTAAAAAAAAATATATGTATGTAAGAAGTGTCGTTTCAGACATAACCCTCATGGTATAGTCGACAGAGTTTACTGTACACGTCTATGAGTATTGCTTATTTAGAAGATCGCAAATAAAATTAAAAAAAAAAATGAATAGTTCGCGACACAATTCGATTTTTCGACATTCTATTATTATACATATATATATCATTAATTGATTTTAATTAGTGGAAAGTAACTATTTAGTTCTTCATGGCCATACAACGATAAAATCTGAATTCGAGATGTTGAAAAGTGTTTCGATTAAAATATTTTTGATGTTTATACGTAAAAAGATAATTACGACGTATCCGAAAAAATATACGACATGTGATTAGTAAATTATTAAAAAAAAACATGATTATTTCTAAAAACAATTTTAATTGACATTCTGCGCATATATAGCTTACGAGATATTCAAGCCGGAAAATAGTGTGTGTGTGTGTATATAAAATACTACTACTAATATAGAAACGACGATAATTATTATCGCACGTACGTAATTATCTCGTTTTATTTTTATCATATAAATGTGTTAAAGAGAAATATATAATCTACAAGTTAGTTAGTTTTCTCGATCTTTACACACTGTTGCGAGGACTTTGATTTAACTATATACACAGATGCATTTGAACTTTCAATAAATGCTCGCAATATTATAAAACGGTATCAGACAAAACTAACAAGTCGATTTATTAACGAATAAATCGGTAAATTTTTCCTTCGTAGAATACTTAAATCGGAACTGGATTAAGAAGAAATGATACATAGAAGACTTTGTGATCTCGACAAACTATTTAGCGCACGTCGCAATAAAAATATGTCGATTCTAAATAGTTTTGCATATTCGCCGGACTGATTAATTAAACGATTCTTCGTAATTTGCAGAATTAATTACTAGTTAATTGACAAAACGAATTATTTTTCCGCTAATATACGTTTCTAATAACGTGTACAATAAGCGGTTTATACTATCAAAATATTAATCGATCGAAATAATTTGCGCGTTTTAAATTGAATAATTTTCGATGAAACCGCTATAACATATCGTTTATAGAGTTAGCCGATCTTTTGGATCGTATTCCGCTCGGGAACGATCTGAATTCGAGTAACACAACCTTTTCATATCAAAACAGTCTCCAACCACAACTCAGCTATCCACCCAACTCGATGAACGAGTATCGGCTTAAAATAAAGAAAACCCGGGGAAGGCCATATTAAGGAGAAAATTAATAAAAAAAGAAAAATTAGAAAACTGTGGCAGACATTTAGGAATCCAGTCGATAAAAGTGCTCTCAACAAAATAGGTAAAGAGCTAAGCAATTTGTTGAAACAGCGCAAAAATGATACTTTAAAATCGATCCTGCGCAGCACATACTCAAAAAATGATGACCACCACCAAATCGTTTAAAAGTCCAAATGATTCCTCCCCTTCGAAAAAGTAGTGGCGAATGGGCACGCAGCAATCTTGATAAGGCGGAAATTTTTAGGTTATATCTGAAGAATGTATTCAAACCACACCCACCTGATACCAGAGCCTTTCTATAATCAAATAAAACACGAACTGGCTGCTCCCTTTCAAATGTCTCGCCCAATCAAACCATTTTCTCCTGCAGAAATTATGAAAGTGATAACGGGCCACTTACCAGTATATAAAGCTCCCTGGGTACGATCTAATCACTGGGAAGATGCTGAAATGTTTGCCACGAAAGGCTATTACTAACCAGTATCTGTAACGCTGTTATTCGATTGGGCTACTATCCTTCGCAATGGAAAATGGCTCAGATTATAATGATACGTAAACCAGGTAAACCTATCTGCGAAACATCCTCATATCGACCAATTAGCCTTCTACCCATACTATCGAAAGCCTTTGAGAGGTTACTGCTCTCGCGATTACGGGAACCGCTGCAAGCCACGATTCCAGACTATCAATTCGGGTTCCGTCAAGGGCATTCTACGGTAGAACAAATTCACAGAGTGCGGAAGTATATTAATAATTGTTTCGACAGAAAACAGTATTGTTCTACCGCTTTCCTGGATGTTAGTCAGGCCTTCGATCGGGTGTGGCACGAGGGGTTACTTATAAAAATAAAACGCTCTTTGCCACACGCATATTACATGCTATTGGCCTCATATCTAACAGATAGATTCTTTCAGATTAAACTCGACGCCGATGTGTATCTGGATTTTATCCTGCTGAGGCTGGTGTTCCACAGGGCTCTATTTTGAGTCCAATTCTATTTCTTTTGTATACACATGACCTCCCAGTTAAAACCAATATTGAGGTTGCACAGCATTCGCTGATGACACAGCATTGTTTGCAAGCGACAACGATCCGATAGCGGCGTCGGAAAAATTACAGGCCGATTTAAATCACCTAAAAAAATGGGCACGACAGTAGAGAATTAAGGTCAACCCATTGAAGTCGGTATATGTCACGTTCACAAATAGACGCGATACATGCCCACCCGTTTATCTTGATGGTCTTATTCCGCAGGAAAATAAAGCTCGGTATTTGGGGATGTGGCTAGATCGACGAATGACGTGGAAAACACACATTAAGATGAAGGTTAAAGAAATAAACATAAAACTGAGAAATATGTACGGGCTCCTGGGCAGACGTTCCGAGTTACCTCTCAAATCGAAATTATCGCTGTATAACGCAGTTATCAGACCGGTGTGGACCTACGGTATATTCCTTTGGCGTACAGCATCGGTGTCTAATATTAACACGATGCAACGGTGTCAATCAAAAATATTAAGAATTATAACAAATGCGCCATGGTACATGCGTAATGACAACCTGTGCGAGAGGTAATCCAAACATACAGTGAACATTACTTGCACAGATTAGAGTACCACCCGAACCGACTGGCAGTTTACTTACTAGATAGTGGTAACGATGTTCATAGACTTAATCGATACACCCCCTTAGACCTTCCACATCGGTTTGATTGATTGGCGAGGTAACTCGGAGTATCATTGATGAATGATATCTCCAATCCTGTCATGACCCATATAGATAAATTATTGGCTATGTAAGCCAGATTGCAATTTTCATACAAATAAAAAAAAAAAAAAAAAAAAAAATGATTGACTTGCCTAAGAAGTTTCGTTTAGCCGGTCATTTATTCATGGGCTACTAACTAATGATCTAATGAGGCTTTACTCGCTATTTTGTTAATAAATAAATCCTTGTTTGATTTTGTTATTCAGAAAAATATTAATAAACATTATTCGATTGTTTTTTATTTAAAATTTTTTTTTTATTATTTTTACAAAATCGGTAATAGTTTATATTAATCGTTTTCTAATGTATTTCTTAATGCGTTTTTTTTTCTTTGTTTACACATATTTTCTACATTTCGATGGTAAAACTTAAAATCGTACTCTTCTACCGGAATAGTTAGAAAGATCGAATAAAATAAGAAACGAAATTGTTAAAAGGGAAATTTTATTATAACGAAATGAAAATGTTTAAATTAGCGACGTAGAATAACATTATATTACGTTACTGTGTCAAGATACGTTTTGAATCAGTTTGCCAGACTAGCGAATATACACGAAAGGAGAAAGCGAGATAAGAAGAAGGAGAAACAAAGAAAGAAAGAAAAATCTAACGTTAAAATAATTATACACACAGTTAACGCGTTCAGTCGCACATTATAAAATTTCGATACATTAATTAGTTTTAAACGGCTGTTTATTATATAATACGGTGGATAACTTTCAATCTATTTACATAAATATATTTAAAATTCAGACGTTTCACGTCAACCGGAAAATAAACATTTTTTTGTTAGCGTTAAGCTTTCATGTACCGTATAATGGACATTGCGATTGAAAGAGCTGATATAATAAACGTTGTTTTATCGTTCCGAAAATTATGAATTTCATAAAACTTGGGGATCATAACGTAAATATACGCGAAACTGAAAACACTTATTAGTTTTCGCTATCGCAGGAAAATAAAAAAACCGGCATCGATAACATTTTAATTAATAACTTCAGAAATAATTAAAGTAAACGATGTTTTGTTATAGAGTTAAAAAATATTAGCGTGAATTAGTATAAATAAATTGCTGGAGTTTACGTGTAAAAATGATATTTTATCGCATCGAAGTAAATTATGTTTTATTCGTCTACGCTTGTATCCGACACGTCGTTAACGTATCCCGGCTAGCAGGGTGCCAGGATTTGGTCTCAACAGAAAAACACGGTGCAATTTAAATCGCGTCAGAACCAACCGGGGTCGTTGCAAATATTTAATGAACAAATGGAAACTGTCGGAAACGGAGCTGTGCAGCTGTGGCGAGATCCAAACGATGTCGCACTTTATCAATTCGTGTAAAGTAAATAGGCTTTAATAAAGGACTGATTGGGCTACATTCACTAGAAGAAGGCGCAGAAGACTGGCTGTCGAACGTGAATTTATAATGCAGGATATCTCTAAATAAGCGCGTAATTGATACGATAATAAATAAAATCGGCGGACATTTTTAAAGAACCGTTCTTAATTGTTTCTCGTACATAAGGATAATTTTAAATGTCTCTATAGTTCTAACGCGCCTATACCTAGTTCGGTATAATTTTGGGACAGTGATTTTTGTAATCGCTGTAGTTTATATTTATATTACTCAGGCTGCTGTTCGACCAAAGAGATACACAGTTCGAGTGGACACGCATACACAGGGATATTTGGAAATGAAGTAGCGGGCGCATAAACTGTGAGATATTTGAAATGGAAGACAAACCGATTAAACGGACGGAATACATTATTTAGCGGAAAGCGTACGATGCGTGGAATTCGAAATATCAACTGATATCTGTGACCGAAGGAAATAATTACTACAATATACAGCCGAATATTCTAAAAATTACCTCGGTTTCAAATTTGCAATTTAGAAAACCGTATTAAGAATTAGAATGACTCACGTGCGAAATAAAGAATATTCAACTAAAATGAAAATTATCGATTGGGGTCTTTGTCGATTCTACGGACAATAAGAAGGATTTATGACGCATTTTGGACCTGCTCCGAAGGTCGTGAATAATTTTTTTCGATCTACTTTGCGCAGTATGTTATACAATGACAATTTGCAATTCGTTAAATATGAGCAGAACCCTATTCACCCGCGGTAAAAATGCTATTATATAAATGTATTAAATCTATTATATCTAACATTATAGGATATATATATATATATATATATATATATATATATATATATATATATATATATATATATATATATATATATATCTATATAAAGAGAGAGAGACAGCTTGGTGAACTGTCAAATTAAAATTCTATATAAACCTGTTAACTGTCTCATCCTTAGTCTGGGCCACCATAAAAGTCTAAACAACTCTACCTTACCAGTAGAACCTGTAATTGGGCAGCAGCAATTTCAGTATACCAAATTAAGGCATAAATGAAATGATCGTGGATTGGCTTAATTTTGAATTATCAGGAGGCGTAGATGAAGATTGTCAAATACGACAAATGAACTACGATGAGGAAGGCAATGGAAAACCACCTTATTATAATTTCTCGGGATCTAATTTTTTTCGCATATATATGATGTGTTCCTCCGATGTAAAAATAAATTCCCGATTAATACTCCCCCGTTCACATCTCCGGGTAGGGAGTACCTGTAGGACATGTGGTTGAAGGATGGAAGACAAAAGAAGTTCTAAAAAATTACAACATGGAATGTGCGAACCGTAAATAGATGTGCGAAGCTGGTGGAAAATTTAAAAATGGAAATAAAACGAATGGGAATCGATATTCTGGGTATTAGTTAGAAGACACTTGTAGCACAGGATTATACGGTTATGAAGAGGAAAACAGAAAACCGTCAGTTGTGAAAGAAATTAGCAAATCTTAGGATTGACGACTACATAATGATGATGATGATATATATATATATATATATATATATATATATATATATATATATATATATATATATATATATATATATATATATATATATATATATATGTTGTATAATCTGTACCCTAACCGTGATTTTAAACGTACCGATTTTTCCTTTGTTTGTATATATGTGTAAAAAAAAAATGTATTATTTTATAACAATTAAATTTTTATTTTCAACGGAATCGATTTTAATTCGAATTTTTTCTTATGTTTAGATTCAAAAAGCATAAACCCAATCATCTATTTCTGCACGAAGTAAAACTTTTGGTTTTCAATAAATGTAACGAAGACGACTACGTTTACGGTACATATACAATGACCGAAACTATTATTTAATATTTCTTGTATTTGAAAATTGTCCTTAATTCGAGAACTAGAATATATATACCTTCTTTTAATAAGTTCCTGTAGTTTTACGTTGATAATACGATACGGTGTGTACCAAAAAAAAAAAAAAAAAATAAACCTTAATATTATATACGTATCGTATATTCAGAAATTCCGGATTATTACTTTTAAGCAATACATACGTTCTATTTCCAATTTTATTATTTTATATAACGCTCAACATTATATTATCCGTGTTCTAATTATGATTATGAAATTATTTACACACTGTTTTTAAAAGTAGTCGATATTTTTAATATCGAGACAAACTGCTTGATGAAGCGACGCCGATGTTGTAGGTCGGTAATGGCGGATTGTAAGAATTACAATTTTTTATAGTTTCAGATGACCCAGAGAACACGGACGGTTAGTTTTTTTTTTTTTTTGTTTTTTTTTTTGAATAGCGCACTTGGTAACACTGTTATTATAACGCGCAAACCACCTACTCCGCGATTAGTATAGACGCGAGAGATTCTCCTATAACGAGAAGGAGCGCTGGAACATTATTTTCGGCGTGAATCGATCACGACGGTGCAAAGAGAATTCCGAAAAGAATTCAAAGTTGCGCGATTTTTTTTGCGTGTGGGATATTTTAAGAGCCGCGTTTACGAAACACGTCCACGAGGTCTAGTAGACCTGAAAAGTCGGATTTCTGAAAAAAATTCAGCGACCTATGCGCGAAAATTTTGAAAAGACCGAATGAATGTATTGTAAATGGCGGTCATCCGAACGATATTGGTTCCACAAATGATTGTAAGCTAATCTCTCGTTTTTGTATTTTTAAATAAAATTTCATTTAAAAAATTTTGATTTTTTTTTTGTGTTATTAAAAAAAAAAACAAACAAAAAAACGTCCGTCTTCTCTGGATCATCCTATATAACTGAAGGTTAAGTCACACTTATAAAAATTAAATATCCGCAATAATAAATTTTTATCCTTAAAATAAATATGTAAAATATATAACGGAGGTAGATGCACTTGGTCAAACGTGTTCTTACAAATAAATACCGTTAACATTTATTACCGCATCAACGAGAGCGGGTCATCAGAATTATTCGACTCAGCCGGATATTGATTATATCGATCGAGAACAAGCATGTGAGTATCAGATGCATAAAATATAAGGGGGGAGATCGTCGTATTATTTTTCTTCAGTAAATACGGCAAGCAATAGTTATTAATACCGGCAGTCAACGAACGGACATGTTCCTGGTGTACGGCTTGAGAGGTTGCTTCTTCGATCGGTCATCAAAACTCCAGCTTAAAAATAACGTCATGAAATGTAATAAGAACTCTGCTCGAGATTGGAAAGTTCGAAATAATTAAAAAAGAAATGAAAATAGACAATACAGATATATGACCGAACTGACGGAGTAGCACAGCGTTGATTTTAAATAAGACATTGGCAAAACCGTTAAAGTGATAAAAAATAGGTTTATTTTAGCACGTTGTACGATTTAATACTTATACAAATCCACATGCCGCCATCTAGCAGCGATAAAACGGAGATATACGAATTGAAAACATAAAAACAAAGATTATATTATCACAATGTTGGAAGTTGGAAGAGACACAGCGAAAGGAATAACCTGATTAATATGGTCTTGAATTTGAAAATATCTCGTTGATTTTTTCATAGGAAAAAAACGGTTCATTATCATTAATACATGCTACAAAACCTATCGAAGAAGAAGAAGATATATATTTGGAAGTCAACAAGCGACAAACAGAGATGTCAAACTCTGATTTCATACTGTAAAATAGAGATATAGAAATTAAGTTTAAAAATCTGCGCCATACTCAGGTGAAGATAGATCATTCTACGAACTGACCTCGAGTTCGAAAAGAAAATAAAAAATAAAGCAATAATGGAATCTTGATAAACTTTCATTGCATATAATAAAACACAATAAAAAAATTACAGTCGATGCAGAATGCTGCCCTCCGTATATATTTCGACGCCACGCGCACCACTCCCGTGAATGTTTTTCAAACAGAAGCTGCGGAGCTTTTCTTTTCGATAAGACAATATTCGATAAATTTTACCTTAAAATCAGGCAGCCATTACCCTCGTATAATCAGTAAATAACTTATACGTACTTACGAAGCTCGCGATAATAAATATTGGATTGATAAAAATTTACCCCCACTCATTCATAGTCGTAAACTACACGGCATAAGTTTCGTCCAGGTGGCTTTAGATCCCTTTTATAAGACTTCCTTTCAAATACTACAGTTTAGATTAGAGGTGTAGATATTAGTTTTTTCAATACATCGAAGAGTCTCTCAAATGGCGTTAACAATTCCATTGTCGAGTCAGTACAACGACTGGAAAATTATTTATACTGCTGAAAGGTACAATTAACGGTTTAACTGTTGCACACATATTTCAATAGTCTATGTTGTATCTTTGGAATAAGTTGTTACTCTTTACGCAGATTTTTTCTGCCGAGTATCAGGTGAACATGAGGTTTGGATTATATCCTTTTCACCATGTTGAACTTTGAAGTGACACTGGTAATTATGGGTTATAGATTAATGATAGGTTGTTTGTTGAACTCCAATTCGTGATTTTTTCGCCATTTTCATTATCGTCGGCATAGTCTCGTACTGTATTACGACTACTGAAATCGACAACCACAAATTGCGTCTTTCTTGTTCTAAAGTTTGATGTTTTCTGGAAAGTTGAGTTTACATTCGGTGGTTTATACATAGATTGCATTTATCCAATTTCAAACTTATGATTTCAATATTATCTTTTTCTTTAACGCAAACGGTTTAGATCCTTATGTTTGGTCAGATAAGTATTGGGCTTTCATATTTTACATGTGCTCTAACAAGTACGTACTAGGTCGTTTATGATTTTTTATTCCGCGGTGTGTTTTCTGCACACATAAAATGTCACATCTTGAATCTTTGCAGATTCCTTAGCTGTACTGCAAAGATCTCTGATTTCCTGCCATCCGTCAGCTAACGCTCGCGTTGAGTACTTATTCAGGGTATGATCCATTATTTGGAAAGTTGCTCCGTAGTCGCAGCTGCTGCTGTCTTTAAGCCCCCACTTTTTTAACATCTAAAACTAGCGGGGAAGAAAACAAATGCAAATATTAATTGAGATGATAGATAGCGCTGGCCTTGAAAAAGGTAATTTCTCTATATCAACCTTTTTCTTATTACTATTCGTTTCTCTATTAATTTTTGGCTCGACTGTGGCAAATGTTGGCCAATGCATTATGAAATTCGTATGAAAATCAATGTAGATTATTTCGCATCGTTTACAGGGGCACTATTTAGAGATCTCATGTCCTTAATCTGGCGATAACAAGTAACTTAAACGGTGTCATTTAATAAGTTATTGACGGTTAAAAAAATTAGTTTAATCCTTTCAGTCATACATTATAAAAATTTGACACCAAAATTATAAAAATGTTATACAGCTGTTCATTATACAAACGTGTAGATTATTTTCTAGTGCATTTATACAAATATTTTTACAATTGAGACATTTCACGATTTCACGTCAGAGAGAAAATAATTTTTTTTTTCTAGCGCATTAATAACATTTCATGTGCCATATAGTGTTGGACAAAATTTTCAAAAATTCAGTTGGCCACAATCAAATTAGCATAAAAACGATAAAAAATCTGCCAACTGCCCTCGAAATTCTATTTAATTCATGCATACGTCTGTGTTATTATCCTGTGTCGTGGAGAGTATCAGTCACGGTACCTTTAGTAAAACTCCTTGATTCAAAATGTCAGACCAATGTGTTTACTCGGTAATATAAGTAAGATTTAAAAAAAAATACTCCTAGTCAGACTAACGGCTTATAGCGAAAGGAAATCTATCATATCTGACTCTCAATTTGGTTTTCGACCTGAACTAAGTACGATAGAGTTGATTAAAGTATGTGACAAAATTACAAGTTTAACCAGAATAAACATTCTGCAATATTTTTGATGGACATAGAAAAAGCATTTGACATGGCATGATGGTATTATATAGAAGTTAATTAAATATAATTTTCCTTCATATCTTGTATTTACTATTAAATCTTACTTAATGAATAGAAAATTCTATGTGTAAAACTGAAAAACTACAATTTGGGCATAGGATACATTAATGTGTTGGGGTACCTTAAGAAAGTATTTTAGGCCCATTCCGTATTATTATATATATTAATGATATACCGACAATATCGGAAGTAGATATAAATCTCTATGCTATCTTATAGAATAGACACAATAAGCCACAGATTATCAAAAGCGATAGATAAAATATCCAAATTTTTCTATAAATAATTTTTATCATGCGTAGGCCTTCGTTAAATAATTTCGTTAAAATTAAAAACGTTCATCTCGACTGGAATTTCCTATATTTACCAAAAAAGTCGCACTATCTACACGAAACAAATTTTTAATATACAAAAAAGTAATTTTACCGAAATTACTTTACTCCTGCTCAGTCTGGTCTTATACTAGCAGAAGTAACATAAACCAGGTGCAAAGACTGGAAAAACCATCGCTTTAGAATAATATCGAATAAAGTTCCCTTTGCTTCGATCAAATTTTTACACGATATGTTAAAATTCCCTTATGTACAGGAAATGATTAAGGTATAACCGAAAAATTTTTTTACGTTTGTACATATTCCAACATTCCAATAGTAAATTCTATATAGGTGATTAACCAATCTCTACCACACAGATATCAAAAGGTATAAAGGCATATAAAACACGTGTCCTTTTCCGGTTATATAGTTCTAATGTCAACAAATAAACTAAGATATTTATAAGTTCATTTTGATAAGAAAAGTTTGTATACACTCTGTTACTTTTAAGAGAGCAATTTTTTTTTCGTATTTTAAATTTTTCCCGCAATTTTACGTATAAGTTTTTTCTTTATAAATATTATTAACTTTGATTATATTATTACCAAAGATTTTTTTATGGAAAGAATGGTTATAACAGGTACGGAAATATTTGAATTTTGTATTTCTATTTTGGTATAACGTAGAAAGAAATTAATGTCGTAATAATAAAAAAATTTCAATTTTCAAAAATTTTCTAATACGAAATTATAAATGTCGACGTATGAAATAAAAAACGAAGATATTGAGTAAAATATAGTTTTGTTTTTTTTTAGCATTAAAAGTTTATGTAGCCAATTTTACACTGACAATGTATTTTATTAGTGTTATAATTTACGTTTTTAACTACAAAAATTATAACAACGACGAATTTAACCGCTGCTTATGCGAAAAGTTGGTAAACTAAAACACTGTTAATCGTACGAAGCGGGGCGTGTGCTGTTCGATTCAAAAATTTAAATAAGTACGTAAAAATGATCAAAAATTCGTTAGCTGTTCTTTATTTTCGAACAGTAATAAAACTGGCGGACGTGGTCAGATTAGTATATAAATGATATTAGAACTCGCGTAAAATAATAATTTATCGAAAGAAGAGCACGTGTATTACTGAGCTAACAAATATCAAAAATTATGGACTAAAAATTGGACATTCCGAAAATAACTAAAATTATAGCGCTAGTTGATCGTTGAAATAATTTCAGTCCTGGCGAATTAAGTAAAAGAAACTGGTAATTATAACAGTTTGTGGTTCAATATAGGTACATATACATATATATATATATATATATATATATATATATATATCGACGATCGTCGTATGCATGCTCACTTCGAAATAAAAACGATAAATTTAGGCAATAAAAAATTATATATATATATATATATTTTAATAGATCTACTTGTATTTTTAAATATGTATACGTCTCCGAAAATCGTTCGATACAAACGTGGTATAACAATTTAGGAAATAAGGAATAATTATTTAATATTAATATCGATATAATTACCAACAAAATATGATCGAAGTTTAATTGGATACTCGTTATCGTAGTAGTAACAAACGTTACATGCGTACAGTTACAGTTATTATTACGATTATTATCGTCAAAAATGAGCGAACTGTTTGTCACACAATAATAATAATAATAATAATAATAGTTTAGGCTGAAACGACCATATGATTAAAAGGTGTGTAAAATAAAAAAATTGCGCATGCTCAAGCCACCCGATAAGTTTACGACCGGTCGAATGTATTGAAAAACAAAGAAAGTGGAGGGGGAGGGAAAAAGATGTTCCAGATTATAAGAAGAGACGAGTAAGTTTGTTTTAGTTCTCGATTGGTGGAGCTCAAAAAAGAAAGAAGATGGTTAATTAGTTTATGATTTTCGATGCTAATAGATTAATTTTTCCTATTGTTATTTTCTTTGTTATTTCTTTAGTTTTGTAAAGTGATTTGGTTGTATTTGGCTGCTAAGGTAACTTTAAGGATACTCGGCAGTGTTTATGTACGTATACATTCTTGATGATTTATATAATTTTGTATTGAAATAAATATATTGATAGATTGATTGATCGGTGCTGAAGAAACAGAATTTTGTTAGTGAATTCAATTTTGGGAAGCTAAATAGAAATGAAAAGAGGAATGCTGAAGAGCGGAAATAATGGACGAATATATATATATATATATATATATATATATATATATATATATTGATGTATTGGGGAGCAGTGATTTTATGAATTAACAAAACAAAATAAAAAAGTTAATAAAATAATTTTACATATCGTAAACCGGGTTAGTTTTCTGTTTAATCTGATTTTTAATATTTCTTAATTAACTTAGAACGTTTTTAAAATTATTATTACTAGCGAAAGCACAAACTTATGCCGTTTTAATCATTCAGAGGAAAGTTAAATTCCGTCGCACTTTGCATGGAATTATTATCGGTATCATTATTCGAAAATTAGATTGTATCACGTTGGGTAAGCTATAAAGGCACCCCCATTTAAAAAAAAAAAATTTTTTTTTACATATAATTATTATGGCTATAAAATAATAATTAAAAAAAATAAATAAATTGTTATATATATATATATATTCATTATTGTCGCGATTTGCAGGTATTAGAAATAAATTAAAAACAGAACACATAATATATTTAAAATAAGGGTATTCTAAGGTATAAGAACGAAACCCATAATCCGTTTAGGACACATCAGTGTCCCTCGAAATAATAATAAAAAAAATATATATATATATATATATATATATATATATATATATATATATATATATATATATATATACAATTGTAGTAAGCCTACAGAAAGCATTGAACCAGAGAACGTAACAAGTTGTTTCACACATTATAATTGTGTATATAATATAACTTTGATAAACAAATAAAATAACTTTTACGTTTATGATTTTTTTCATTGTAAACCATGTCCATATTTTTTTCACGTAACGTTTCGAAAACACTTACAGTTTTCATCAATCATGAAAGTTTAAAAGTGTATTTAAAATAATTTTTCCTTTAATTTTGTAATTGACACAGTCCGAATAGCCTTAGTTGTAGTTGTAAATTAGGAACTCTTCATAATATGTAATGTATAAATAAATCCAAAGCAAGTATTTACACGATATATAATTTCGATTTCATTAAAAAACAAAAATCTTCATCGACAATATCGCGTACTTATAGAAACAATGAATGCTAATTGCGATTTGTTCAAAAAACTCTAAAGTAAGTTTTAAAATATAAAAATATTTTATATATATATATATTAGTCATGAGCATAATTGACTAGTAATATAATATGGTGTTATAAAAATCTTTTATTTTAAATCATATTTGATTCACAAATAATATAACAGATATATTCAATGTTTTCCTCATATACAATGTCGCAATGTAATATACTAATTATAAATCATTAATTATTTCAATTAATTATAATAAAATTTTAGTCTGAATAGCTGTTTATACTTTAAATATCATTTGTTTTAAATTTAATTATCCTAACTCGTAATAAGTTTTTTAAAATATACACACATATAAAATGATATATAATGAACGATCTTTGTAAGTAAGAAGTGGAAAACGTTTGAAAAGTAATCATGAATAATGTAAACCGCAAATTATTTTAATGAAAAATTATAAAAATAATACAAATAATAAAATCGAATGATTTTTTGAAAATGAAATAGTTATTTATTGACTTATTAGTCGGTTCAAAGCAGTCCGCTGAAACGATATAGTCAGATTTATTTCGTCGCTTATTATAAATAACCTAACTTATATTTAGTTACTTTTTGTTAGTAGCTTTAGAGAGTTACTACTTGTAATTCGATTATTGAACGCGTAATATGTGTTAGTAGAATACTAACAGCTAATTCTAGTTGGTTTATAAGTTACGATTCGATTCTATAGTAACGTTTATTGAGTGTGTAATATATAATGTGTTTTTCTGTTTTTACCGACTACTAATATAATTTGCAGGTGTTTATTACAATTCATGTAATTACAATATGTTTAAAAATTGGAATGTATTTGTAAAATACAGATGTTTGAATGTTTTGAAATTTTCATAGTTATTTCACGTACATATATGTGAATTAAATTGTCGATTTGACATGTGTGTAATATATTACTGCGAATAAAAGTATTAAGACGATTAGAAACTTCCAAATTAATGATATAAATAACATAATGGAATATAGTATAAAATAATACAGTTTTAAACAAGTACTCGAATACGTAACATTTTCAAAACAAATTTAATTTTTAAAATAATAAATACTTTGAGTTGGAAAAGAACTGAAATTTAAAAAAATTGTATTTCTTAATTTTCACGAATAAATGTAAAGCAGATAAACTAATGCATTCCGTGATTCTATATTATTGAAAAGTTTTTCTTATCATTGTAAAAAGGGGAAGGGGGAAACAATTGATTAGCACTTACGCGTAAAGTATTGATAACTGTTATCGAACAAAAAGTAATAGGATAGCGTACAAGAATAGTTTAGTCGCAAAACGCCTTTGATGAATTAAATAATGTATAATTATTTATAATATTAATGAAATAAAATATTAATTATAAACTTATTTTAAATTATTTAAAAGTAATATTTTATTTAGATCTTTTGTACGTAACCCACTTTGTATTTCTTTTCGAGTGTTCTTTTAAATTAGAAGATTGTTTATTGGCTTATTATTCGTTTTTAGAACAGTCAGAATTAATTTAAATTAGCAACTTTTCCCGAAAAATCGAATTAATCATTTGTTATTATTCGATTATGCCCATCTCTAATATATATATATGTGTGTGTGTGTGCGTAATTTTTAATACGTATACAAAACGATCGTATATTATTAATAATAATAATAATTACCGTTTAATTAGTTGAGCTCGAATCATAAGAACTAATATCACTGCTCGCAGATGAACTATCACCGTTAGTATTACCAGTAACAACAGTATTATAAGATGAAATGTAAAAACTACGAGTACTACTACTACTACTACTACTACTGCTACTACTACCACCACTACTATTACTACTACTATTACTATTAACAACAGTATTATAAGATGAAATGTAATAACTATTAGTACTACTTTTACTATTACTACTACTATTACTATTGCTACTACTAGTACTACTACTCCTACTACTACTACTACTACTATTAACAACAGCATTATAACATGAAATGTAACAACTACTAGTACTATTATTACTACTACTACTACTACTACTACTACTACTACTACTACTACTACTACTACTACTACTACTACTACTGCTACTACTCAAAACCAATATGGAATTATCGGAAAATGTTGGTTGTATTGTATTTTTCGCGCTTAATATCCTCTTTTTATTATCTCCGACGGGTTTAGAGTCGTCGAAATATTTCCGTTTTCTACACGCAATATTTTTCTGTACGTTACCATCAAAAGAAGATGAACGATTAGAATGAGCCGGATCGGATGTCTTTCTATCCGGATCAAATGGTTGTCGATCGGACTTGTTATAATTATTTTTAGAAGACTCAGTTGCTATAAATTTCGGCAAAATACGGGGTATTTTTTTATTTTTATCGTTTTCATAATTTTTATTATCGTTCTCGTCTGTTCGTTTTTTATTATCGTTGGCGCATCTCTTCTTATCGCCGGAATTATTTATAAACTTTTGATCTTTATGCGATTTTTTAATTTTGTATTCGAAGTCGTTACGACGATCATCCTTCCTCCGTTCATCCTCATCCGAGGATGGTGAGCTATTACTGCTGCTGCTGCTGCTACTACTATCGCTAGTGCTATCGCTGTCCCTACTAGTAGTGCTACTAGTGTTATCGCTGCTGCTAGAACTAGTTTTCTGACGAGGCAGCTTCTGTTTCGATGACGACAGTTTGTTTCGTTTTTTATTATCGTTTTTTTTTTTGTCGAATAATATGCCGGATAGGATATTTTTTTTACACGTTGACAAATCCAAAGATGATCTGGACAAATCACTGTTGCTGTTATCGGTACTACTACTATCACTATCATCACTATGTGTGCAAGTACTGACGGTATTACTATTCGATTCGGACGATTCTTTTTTAGACGACTTGCTTTTCTTATTCCATCGACCAAATTTAAATTCTTTACGAACGAGATTCCTTTTATTATTATTATTATTATTAATCGTATTTCGACACTTTCGTTCAAGTATTTCTTTATTTTTAATTTTATAATCTTTTAAGGACTTGTCGTGATCTTTCGAATTTGTAATTATTTTCTTATCGTCAGTTTTAGTATTAACTGCGGATGATAACTTTCTTCCCGTTTCAACGTTAATAAGCTTTTTCTTATTTCCTACGCATATATCGCCAGTTCGATGATTCGAATCGTTATTATACGAAGACGATAATAAACGGTTCGAGGTTTTATATTCCGATCGAACCGAATTAGACGGTCTTTCGATATCGTATTTCGATTGCATAGTAATAGGACGTCTAATTTTTATTCGTTTATTATCATCGTCGATATCAATCGATGAACGATGTCGTTTACGTTCTTTACTACTACTACTACTGCTACTACTGCCAATAGTAGCAGTATTATTAGCGAACTTATTCGATTTTTCATACTTCGCAGAAGATTTATTATAATTATTATGTTTACCATTACCATCGTCGTTGTTTTTTTCGCTTTTATCGCACGATTTAGATTCGGATTGTTTAGACGATTTAGAATGTAACATCTGAACGAATTCGTTCTTTCGTAAAGTAGTTAACGGCGTCTCGAAATCGCTTTGTTCGCTTTCTGTACTGCTCACGTCCAAAATAACTGCTTTGCTTTGATTGGTTTGTAAGAAATTTCTACACTGATACGTTAAGTGACCGGTATAACCGCATTTGAAACACGTACCTCCGACCGAGGATTTATTATTAGTGGCTAAAATAGCCGCTAATTCGTTTCTGAAACAATAAAACGAAATAATCATTTACTTTTAAAACTGCGTTACTCGTTTTTTACATGCACGTGTACATATATGCATATATTTAAATATATATACGGACCTATATTGTTCCTCCCCGAGAAAATGGGCAGATGAACCCTCTTTTTTTCACCCGTATTTCGTCTTTTTTTTTTTTTTTTTTTTTTTTTTTTTTTTTTTTAATATATATGTATTATGTATTTCGTTTTTATCTAGAGCGGGTATGTAAAAAAATTGATGCGTTTTTAGGTGAGATAATATAAAATCATGTTAAGAAGATAATAACAACAAATTGAAACACAGCGGTACACGGTGCTGCGTTATGCTGAGTCGAAGCAATACAAAAACCAAATATCGCTCCAAGGACAAAAGGGAAGGGGTCATTGGGTATGCGCGTGTGCGTACAAAAAAAAAAATAAAGTCGTCGATTCAAAAAATGTAATCAGTTAATCGATTCCGGGAAATCGAATCGACACTTGAAAGTTGATCGACTCAAGTCGAATGATTCCACTTACCGAGATCGACTCAAATGCAAATGTATGCAGCTTTTTAAATTTCGTAAACAGTTTTTTTTTATGAGTTTATTTAACATATTAAAATTTAAAATACGAAAAATAAACAATATTTTATTAATGATTATTTCGAATTTCGAAGAAAAACTATCAATTATTTTTTCGTATATTATTGACCGAAAAATAGGACCTAAGAATTTTCCTGCCGATGAGAACACGCTCTCCTATGGCACACAAATGTGTCGGTAAAGGCGCAAATATTCTTTTAGCCAATCGGTTGACGATTAGGTATTTTTCGGCGTGCGATCGCTATCGCTCCAAAACGTTGTCGCTTTTAGGAATTTGCTCTTTCTTTAAATATCATTGCTCACAGGTAAGCGAAACCTCCTTCCCATCAGACAGTACCTCCTTTAAGTCAAACATAAATACAAATCGAAGATCTTACGTCGATGTTATTAAGACAGCCAATATTGATATTATTGATGAACCACCGGGGGGGGGGGGCTGATTATAGAGAAACTCATAATAGCAATGATATAACGCTAATCTGATTTTTAAATGAGTTTAAACCTATGATAAGCCCTTTACTAAATCTATTAACCAAAGTTATCGATAAACTATCGTTATAATGCATGATAACATGAAAACAATTACGCACTATTCCCTTGTGATTATGCTGTAAAATGCAAATGGTATTATATTGTAAAGAAAGAATGAACTTGACATTTTCCTTGATAAAAATGTTGTTAATGTTACCTTAACCAGTGAAAGGCATTTCATACATAAGAAAAGTTTTAAAATGAAAAGGTAGGTTTAAACTAAAACAATTTGCAACTCCATATAAATTCTTCGTATCATACTCAACTGACAGAACATTTGTCGTTAGAATAAATTATGCCTTTTCACAAGAACATAAAGTAGTATTATACAACATCTATATATATGGAATCGAATTTTATAGTAATGTATTGAGAATACAGCGAGAATAATCGAAAATACTTATCATCACATCTGCATCAACATATATATCTAACTTAACCTCCATAATGACCTAAATATACCATATGTTAATGAACCCTCCATAATGACCTAAATATACCATATGTTAATGAAGTTTATATAAACCAGTACAAAAAGTTTTTCGATAAACTGCAATTTAATATTAACCGACATATCCGCAGAATGCATTTATTTACTGGCAATCCGACAAGACGATTAAAAAAAAAGGAGATGGTATAGAGATGCTCTTCCAATAACGTGAAAAAGAAATAGTTCAAATTATAAGAGTAAACGATTTTAATAACTCGGAATAACGATTAGAAGTTGAATAATAAACTTATCTATTAGCAATCACATAACCCAATAATTCAGTGTTCCAACTTTAATGATACTGTCACTGAGAATCTAATTGTCTGACTCGAGACGTTAGATTAATCACATTTTTATTACTTTATTCATCGCCATTGTTTACGGTGCTTTGAGGCCGGTACAATGAGAGAGAAAAAAACTATTTTCGAACATATATATTTCTTAATCAGTTTATTCGACCAACATTTCGATGGTTTCCTTTTACTTCACTACTAATATAAAATAATTTGTCAAAATACATTTACGGAATTCTGTACCTTTATTTTTTATAACTAATTACAATTTTAAAAATTAAGATGTACATTTTCCATTTGTTGTGTATATGTATATGTATATATATTATATATATATATAAAAACAAGGATGAAGAAATACGTATAACGATCAAATTTTTTCGAGCATTATTGACGTTTTAAAAATCTATAAGTTTAGCATATTGTTTCAGATACCTATAATGGGAAATTACGAATTAATAAACATCATTATTTTTAATAAGACTCTGCTTTGAAGATTTAAATGTAGAAAATGTTTACGATGTAATATGCACAAATATTCGTAGCATGAAAATCCCCTTATAAATGATTTATTGGCGAAATGATTATCTGTTAAAAGCTAAACACGAACAACGATTACGGATTGGGCATAAAAAATTTTAAACGTTAAAATTACGATCCGGTTAACAAGTATGTTCTCTGAAACCCAAGCCTACTCTATAAGAAAGCATCTAGAACATTGTAACATTTCAAATGATAGATATGAAAATGATAAAAAACATAACACGAAAATATGCATATAAAATCAGGCCGTCGGAATTGTTTCATATTATGACTGTTAAACTTTTTATAAAAATATTATACATAAAGACAAGATTAGAATACAAAACATTATTACACTATTACATGAGATATTTATTTTTTTGAAAAAATTTTACATTTTCTAATCAACTCTTTAAAATTGAAAAAAAAAATTACATAAAACTCACATTCAAGTATTAAACTAAAAAGCAAAGAATTACAAGTATTAATACATAACATATTTAATCTATTTCTAATACGTCAAAGATTTTGTTAGATTTTGATACATCTCACACTTAAAATTAATAATTCTTTCAAATTATTTTATAAACTATATTAAAGATTAACAGAGTAATTTGAACATTTAAAATAATCTCATAGGCGTTCAAATCATGTAACTTTCTAATGTCATTAAAACTTTTAATAAAACATATATATATATATATATATACACTTTCACAATTAATTTATTACATTCAAAATATTAATATTAGATTAAATAATTCGAAAGATGCAAAACCAATAGATATATATATATGGTCAACATTAATAATAAACTGCTTGTTCATTGGCTGTTTAATTAACTATTTCATTTTTTCATTAATTTAACATATAAAAATATAATAAATGTAAACGAACTCTTTCTTCAGATACAAATATAAATACGTAATTCGACAACACTTACTTAGAAGGTAACGACATTTTGAACAGGACAAATAGTCAATTTAGACAAACGTACGTAATATTAATAGCCAACTATTAAAAAAAAAAACTTCAATATTTCACACTAACAACTTCATCAACGATAAAAATCTATTTGGATGCGTTGTATTCCCAAATTCATTCGACTAGAGTGTAGGCCATTGAAGAATATTCAATTTAAATATCAAAACAGTTGCCAGTAAAAGTACACTAATAAAAATAAATAATTAAAAATAGAAAATAACGTCGAATTGAGTGAATTAAATTTAATTATAAATAAAATACATTCCTTATATGAAAAGAAATAAACTGCAAATTATGCACACACATTTAAATATATTATATTTATCATAAAATACAAATTCTTAACAGGGTTTTTTAAAATTATTTTCCGTATTATATTTATTGTTACATTAAATTCGGAATTGTTGTTCTAGTTTATTCTTAGATTTTTGACCTATCAGTGAGTAGGCAGCTCTACTGAAGCATAATATCAACTATGGTTCAGAGTGCAACTGATAACGAAAAAGTGTCAAGAGATTGCGAGTTTACGTATTGTATTAGGTTTTAATTTTAGTTTACATAGTTCTTTGCTTCGTTCACCTGTAAACAATTAACGCGAACAAATTCAGGAGCTATGAATGAAGTTGATAAAGAAATTGTTCCGGCAAAGAGACGAATGATTGAAACTCCTATTTACGAGCCTTATAGTAGCTTGAGAAAGCGTATAAAATATAGATGTTTAAATAAAGCATACAGTTTGTCTGCACCAGACAAAATTTTGGTAAATGAAAATTGTTAAATATCGTTACATGTTTCAATGTAAATATTATTCATATAAACTAATTTATTTCTGTCATTATTAGGAGGAGGATGGTGATCGACAGAACAGTTATTTTACTAACAACTTTGATTCTGGTGATGAATCACAAGACTTCATTACGGGCAGAGATCTGACGAAATTATTAATATCTAATCTGGATGTGGGTATTAGTGATTGCGATATCATTGTTAGTATTCATTATTTTATATTACTTCGTATTGTTAATTTAATTCACCCTACTACGTATGCATATTTTATTCTTTAGGATCTATTTCGTAAATTTGGTCCATTGCAATCGTATAAATTACATTACGACACATCAGGAAGATGTAAGGGAACTGCTGAAGTAATTTTCAGAAGTAGATCCAACGCTATGGAAGCAATGGATTATTATAATGAGAAGCTGTTTTGTGGTAAGTTTAATTTAAAACTGCGCAACGTTGAAAACAATAAATAAAGTACGTCATACATTTCATTTTACCTTCGTTTAAATTAATGTATTGTGTTGGAATATTTCATAATTTCAT
Organism: Coronaproctus castanopsis; assembly: GCA_032883995.1. Taxonomy (NCBI): domain Eukaryota; kingdom Metazoa; phylum Arthropoda; class Insecta; order Hemiptera; family Monophlebidae; genus Coronaproctus; species Coronaproctus castanopsis. The sequence continues at coordinate 21,543,756 of CM065054.1, forward strand.
GTTATTTTAAGCAAATCCAACTCTGCTTATTTATGTTTTGTGACGTTACATTTCAATAGCCGAATACTATATAGAGTAATATACGAGTTCATTGTTGTTACACGTGCTTTTATTAAATATAATATAAATAAAATCTATAATAAAAATTACTTCGTGATATATCATTTCTGCTTCTTAAATAATAAAATAACATGGCAGCGGAGTTTGGTTCTGTTAATGATCGGCCGGTTAATGTGTAGTTATTATTGTTTATCGTTATTTCGCGTATAGTTTACTTTTAGAACACGGGTCTAAAATTAAAAACAGTTGAATATGGATCAACAAAACGTTAAATGGAAACTATTCACTAAGGAAAATTCGAATTTTTTCGTTTTTAGAAGTCAAGGAATGGCAAAAATCCTTAAAAGAAACATCGGATCAAGACTGCAATGTAAGAAATGCAATTATTTCTACAGTAGACGATGAATTACTTCGAATCATCGTTAATTGTAATACATCATGCGAAATGTGGACAAAATTGAATGATCATTTCACTTGCAATAGTGAAAACAAGACATATCTGATATACAAAAAATTCAGATATGTAAAAATTAAAAAAACCGCAACTGTAGAACAATTTATCAAACGGCACGATGAAATATTACAAGAAGCATCGAATCTTGAACTGTGAAACTCGATAAAGAATTTATTTTCATGAACTTATTCGCTGCGTTAGAATCCAGAGAAAATCTAAAATCCATAATTACGAGAAAACGAAACGGATTATGAACGGGTAAAAACAAGATTAAGAACAAAAGGTACGTCAACAATTTTACCTATTTCCGTAACTAATAATGTAGCTGTATGTAATGTAAAATGTAATAATTGTAAAAAAAAAACGGGAAGACACAATTTTACAAATTATTAATTTAAAGATAAGTTCTGTAAAATATGCAAACGAAAAGGGCACATTGAAAAGTTTTCGTTAAAAAGAAGAATAAAAGCATTTTTCAAAAAAAAAAAACAAAAAACAACACACACGATCTGTAATGTCAATGTCAAACGGTCGGATAAAAATAAAATGAATTTTAAACGTGTAAAATTTATTTTGGATTCAGGAGCAACACATCACTGTGTTAATGATAAAACCCTTTTGAAAAATTATAAAAAAAAAAAAATTAAAATCCTGAAGAAGTAGAAGTAGCAGATGAAAAAAATTCGTTGACGGCTTATGGTATAAGTTCTGTTGATATTGATAATACACTGCGTCTGATAAATGTATAGTACATTGCAAATTTAAGAGAAAATTTAATTTCTATGATTCAGATAAATAAAATAGATATAATGTTCTTTTTAAAAATATCAACAAATGTGTAATTTACACTAATAACTTTTGTAGAAGTTTTACATTAGAGACGATAACTGTAGAATGTATTTACTAAAAATATGGTAAATTAATTAATACGGCATAATAGATTGAAAAGTTGATAATCACGTTTTAAAATATTTAAAAGGAAAAAACTTTAAGACTTTTCTGATGAAGTGAACAACTGCGAAGTATACATTAAATTAAAATGTTCTAAACCTTGCTTTAAGAATACTAAACAGAAGTATGCAAAACAACCATTAGATCATTAGATAATATTCATTCGGACTTGCGCGAAATCAAAAAGGATAGTGAATATAAATATTGTGTAACATTTATTGATGAATATTCTCACTATGTTAAGGCATATGAAGTAAAAACCGAAAATGGTGTTTATGATGTTTTAGTAGAGTTTACCGAAGAAGCAGAAACTAATGAACGAAAAATTAAAATGTTTACTTGTGACAATGGGCGAGGAGAGTACGCAAATAAAAATATAACGAGTTTTATGTTAAATAATGGTACTATTACGAAACCATCAGCACCTTACACGTCACAACAAAACGGTATTACAGAATGAATGAATCGCACTATCGTAGAAAAATTTAGGGAACTTCTAATACAATCGGGAGTAGTTGCAACGAAAGCAATAAATAACCAAATTCCGTATGAATTGTGATCAGAAAAAATAGTTAAATACAAGTATTTAAAAACCTTTGGTTGTTTAGCCTATGCTATTAAAACAATTTAGAATAGAAAAGTTATCAGAAGTCTTCTAAATATAAATAAAAATATCTAGAAATGTGAAACTTATTGAAAGTGCATTCCCATGTTTGGAACACGTGCGAGAAGAGTCACAAGTAGTAAATGACACATCAGATATTTGTTTAGATATCGATAATGAAAGTAGTACTGAACATTCGGATTTGAAGGAAAATGAGACTATCCGTGAAAGACCGAAAAGAATATACAAACAATATACGATGAGGATAACGTTAATAACTTAGATTCAGAGTGGAAACGATTAGTTGCAAAAGGTTTTCAAACGAACAAATTTGATGAAACCGATTCCGCTACACTCATATATGAAACGCTGAGAATTTTATTAAACGTAGCAAACAAATGAAATTTACAGATGACTCATTTAAATGTAGAAACTGCCTTCCTAAATGGAAAATTGGAGGAAAACATATTTATGAATCCTGGTGAAAATTTCAGTCTTGAAGATAATTATGTATTAAAATTGAAAACGACTATTTATGACTTCAAACAAGGACCTAGATGGTGGAATCATACTATTAATGAAACTTTAGTATCTACTGGATTAAAAAAAATCATCTTATGATGAATGTATATATATATATATATATATATATATATATATATATATATATATATATATATATTAAATAATACCTATGTAACTTACGTAGATGATATACTGGCGATGAATCGGAAAAAATAATAAACATGTTATAAAATTAATTTGTAATAACAAAGTTAGGAACTCAAAAAAATCCTTGTGAATGAATTTTGGAATAACACCAGAAAAGATACAAATCAATCAAAAAAAATTATTGATAAATTAATTCGCGATTATAAATTAGAAAATCTGAATGAAAAATCGGCACCGATGGAAAAAAAAACTTGAAGATAAGTAAAGGCGAAAACACTGAGGAAAGTTATGCCATCAAAGTACGGAAGCTGAATATGTTACTTTAGCAGAAACAGTTAGTTTATTTGGATCAGAGGACCACTCCAAGAAATTGGAACTTCAATGGTGTGAAGATAATGACAGTTGCATTAGGAAGTCTACCGACAATTTAAAACGATCGAAACACTTTGATGTCCGTTTGCATTTCATAAAGGAACAAATTGAAAAAAAAAAAACAATAATCAATATGATACACGTTCCGCGAAAATTTCAAGTAGCAGATCTTTTTACAAAAGCTTTGGGCGGTCAACTGTTCAATCAGTTTGTTTTCAAATTAAGTCTCAATAATGGAGCTTAATCAAAGGAATGAAGACTTAGGTTTGAGAGATGGTGTTGGAATATTTCATGTTATTTTAAGCAAAACCAACTTTGCTTATTTATGTTCTGTGACATTACATTTCAATAGCTGAGTACTAAGTATATATATATATATATATATATATATATATATATATATATATATATATATATATATATATATATATATATAGAAATGTATGAGTTCGTTGTTTTTGTTACACATGCTTTTCATATAAATATATAAAATGTATAATAAAAATTACTTTGTGATATATCATTTCTGCTGCTTAAATAATAAAGTAACATATTGTTTTATAAATTATATGTAATAGGAATTTTCATAATTTATAAACATCTTTAAAATTTGTAAGATATATTTCTAAAATAATCCTATTTTAATAAGAATTTGAAATATTAAAACAGACACATTGATGAATATTTAATTAATTCGTTTTTTACTATAACATATTTATTATCGCATTTTAAAAGTTAACTGACAAAAAACACGTGAAAAGCAAAGTACTGTGTAAAATATTTCAGTTTTTAAACCAAGGAGTTGAAAAGTTTTTATTTGCAGGTTAAATTACATTACGACGCATCACAGGAAGATATAAGGGAACTGCTGAAATAATTTTCAGAAGTGGATCCAACGCTACGGAAAAGCAATGGATTATTATAATGAGAAGCTGTTTTGTGGTAAGTTTAAAACTGCAACGTTGAATACAATAAATAAAGCACGTCGTACATTTCATTTTACCTTCGTTTAAATTAATGTATTGTTTTATAAGTTATATATTATGATAAAATAATTAAATAGGAATTTTCATAATTTATAAACATCTTTAAAATTTATAAGATATATTTTCAAAATAATCCTATTTTATTAAGAAATCGGAATATTGAAACGGACACATTGATGAATATTTAATTAATTACATAGTTTTTTACTATAACATATTATCGCAGTTTAAAAGTTAACTGACAAAAAACACGTGAAAAGCAAAGTACCGGGTAAAATATTTCACTTTTTTTTTTAAAACAAGGAAATTGAAAAGTTTTTATTTGTAGGTTTCACATGTTACAAATTTTAACGATGTTTATAAATTTTGAAAATTCCTATTTAATTATTTTATCATAACATATAATTTATAAAACAATACATTAATTTAAACGAAGGTAAAATGAAATGTACGACGTACTTTATTTCTTGTATTCGACGTTGCAGTTTTAAATTAAACTTACCACAAAACATCTTCTCTCATGATAATAATCCATTGCTTTTCCGTAGCGTTTGATCTACTTCTAAAAATTACTTCAACGGTTCCCTTACATCTATCTGATATGTGGTAATGTAATTTAAATTAAAATTTTTGCTCGAATACGATCCTTTAAAAAATGCATATTTTTACGTAATAATATAGGTTGTAGAAAAATGGAAACGCCTTTCCAATTAACGCGAAATATATATAATAAAAAATCGATATCGATAAATGCTAAGATCAGACATTACAATACAGTTATTAAGCCGGAGTGTTTATATGCAGCGGAATGCTTAGAGCTATAAATGACATTGGAAAAATTGAAATATTGAAAAAAAAAAGGAAAGAAAGATTATGAGAAAATAGAAAAACTATCCGATGTTATTATAAAAAGAAGATTAATTATGCACATATACAGAGAATGAGTGAGAGCAGACTAACAAAAAGAATCTTTCACCATTTTGATAGATTAAAAACCAGCCCGAGGTGGTTCCTGAACACCAAAAAATATCTCGATGAAGTGAAAATGGATAATTCAATGATTGATAACGGAATAGAATTCAGAAATAAAATTAAAAAGTTTGATGGATTTAAAAAGAACCGAAAATCATGGAAGCCGGCAAAAATGGACAGATGACAAGAAGAAAAAGCAGAGTGAAACTACGAAGAAATACTGGGAAGGAAAAGCAAAAGTTTGTTGTTTTCACGTAGATGGCCAAATTCGAAGTAGGTTGTTAAATTAAAAGTTTCAAATATTCGGTTAGTTTATAATAATTTATTATCACGTCGATATGATTAAATTTTTCAGATTGCGATTCGTAATGAATATTTTTATGTTTTATTAAATGAATACAGATAAATTTTATGACTTATACTATACATAAAAATGATTTAAATAATCACAACGTGTAATTAAATTTTAATTTAATGCAAAATATTTTTCAGGTCGGCCGATGCATATACAGATATGTTTTAATAATGAAGATCGAAGAAATGTCAGACGTGTACGACGAATTAGCGGACAAGTGCCTTTATTTAGAAACCATAAAGGTTTTTTCGTCAAAAATAGTATTTCGTCTGCTTTTTTTTTTATTATTATTTTTTTTATTTTTTAAAAATGGTTGCATAAAATTTACGTATGACGTTACTATCGATATAAAACGTTATTAATTGTTTGATTTTATATCGTTTAGTATTTATTTATTTCGATAACAGTTCTTAGTCTTCAAATTTTTTTTTTTTTTTGCATACCGACTCTTTGGTCATCAACGCAATGGATGGTTTTAAGTATCTAGTTAAATAACAACACATCCCGATAGATGTAATCGTTTTTATATATATATATGTATCATTATTTAAAAATTTTGTTATCTAAGCCCTGGTTTATTATTATTATTCAGTTGTAAGCACGTCTCGGCATTGGTGTTTCTTTAGTCGTCTGATCGGGTTGTCAGGAAGTCTAGTAGTATGCATGCGCGTTATTAATGGATTTGGGTTATCTCTAAGTGCGCTGTGCATTCTATGATACTGTTGTTTATATACCGCCGTCACCAAGGGCACATTCAGATCATCCTGAATTATACTATTACGAATATAGTATGGCGCATTAGTCATAATTCTCAGTATTTTCGACTGAAGCGACTGTATTTTATTGAGGTGCGTTTTAGCGGCTGATCCATATATTTCTAGACCATATTTCCATATAGGAGCTACTATAGTTTTATATAGCATAACTTTGTTTTTAAGACTGAGTCTAGATTTCCTTCCCATCAGTGGGTATAAGGTCTTCAGCAATAGCTTTAACTTTTTCCTAGTATTAATGACATGTAGATTCCATGTTAAGCGCCTGTCAATTGTTAATCCGAGGTATTTTACCGTTTGTACTTGCGGTATTGTACGATTGCCATAATTTACTGGTGGACATGTTCCACGTTTGGTTGTGAATGTGACATGCGATGATTTCTGATCATTAATTGTTATCCTCCATTTAACAGCCCATTTATGAAGCAATGATAAATGATGTTGTATATATCTTGAGGCTTGATGAGGATTTTCCTGACTAGCTAGTATCGCAATGTCGTCTGCAAATGTAGCTTGAAAAGTAAACATTGTAGTCGGCATATCAGCCGTATAACCGAGTACACTACCTTGAGGTACCGACGCTAAGATCTTTCGTTGGCTGGACATGACGCCATTTATTTTTACTCGAAATGATCTCTCGCTTAAATAAGATTTTAAAAGAAGATATATTTTGACCGGGAAAATTTTCTGCATTTTGTACAGCAAACCGTCATGCCAAACGCTGTCAAACGCTTTGGCTATATCGAGAAACACTGCTGAACAATACATTCCGCGCTGTAAGACAGATTCGATTGCATTGAACGATTCTATGGCATTGATGAATAGCCGAATGTTTTGGTCTAAATCCAAACTGATGATATGGGACATGTGTATTCGTCATGCTATGAAGAAGCGGTTGGAGCAGCTTTTCAAATACTTTTCCGAATGTATTCAATAAACTTATTGGTCTATATGACGAAACATCTGTAACTGGCTTTCCGTGTTTATGGATAAGTACAATTATCGATTTTTTCCATCTGCTGGGAAAGTATGATAGCCGGAGCATAGAACTATATATATATATATATATATATATATATATATATATATATATATATATATATATATATATATATATATATATACAAAAGTAGTAAGAGTGCCTTTTTTGATAGATGTTTCAAAATATTATTTGTAATGCCATCTTCTCCTGGGGCCTTGTTGTTTTAAAGGCCTTTAATACATGCACGAAGTTTGTTCGGTGTGATGTACGTGTAATTAAAAAGCGAAATGTTTTAAAGAAATGTTTACGAGGTTGTTTTCATAAAATATTTTAATTAGAATATACAGTACGTTTGCTGTAATATATTTTTAATCAAACACCTCATGTTCTAAAACAGGTTCGAAAGTTCTTTTTTTTTTGTAATTTTTCAGTTCGGTCGACGTCGGATTATTGTTTAGTGTGAATAATACGATTTTCAAATATTTATTGTATAAGGATAACGATTTATATCGCTTTTGAAAAATATGGGAAAATTGTGAAAACAATAATAATAATAATAATTTTCAAAGGCTTATTTAAATAATTTAAGGCGATGTTGCGATCTTTAGAAAATAATAATCAAGGTCGATTAAGTTATGGAAAAATTGCGTACGCTATTAAAAAGTACTATGAAATTTCTTGTGTTTACTTTAATTATGAGACATTAAAATTTTGTTCATTATCTATTTACCTGTAACTGATTAATGATTAATATTGTCAGTTGTTTTAGGCAGAGTTGGGCTGTATAATAAGTGTAAACATCGGTGTTCCGGATATTTTGTAACGCCACGACAGTTGGACGGTGTAGTAGATTGCTATGTGAACGCCGGTTGAAGTAATTTTATTTTATATTTATTTAAATTACATTTATAAATGTATTAAGAAATATACATAATTTTACGAAACGAAACAAATTATCTGAAACCATTTTTACAGTTTATAGTTTTTGTACCCGGAGCAAAGTGTTTTTTTTTTATTAGTTGTTTGTTATGTTAAGTTTGTTTTTTTCTTCGCGAAAGCGGATATTTTTAATTTTATCACGTTTTAGATAATCTTATTCAGTAATAAATGGAAATGAAAATGCGGTGTAATTTTATAATTTGAATTTATTATTAATTTATATAAAAAAATAAAAATATGTTTTTAATCTCGTTTTGTTTTAAATTACTTGATTATCAAAACAAATATAAGAACATAAATTATTAGATGCTCATTAATGGTAAATATGAAAATACGTGACGTAGTAGTCGTTTTAATTATATTAATATAAATTTACATTCGTCTTCACGTTACGGGCGATATATTGTCAGAGCTTTTATATTTTACCAAACTTACCTTAAGATATCTAAAGAAGCGAGATTTTTTGAAATGTTTCTACCTTATCGGAATATCATATTTTTAATTAAATTTCTTCAAATTACAATCTGTTCATTAATTTTCAGCCGTATTAAATCGCGGCAATTATAAAAATCGAAATTCACTTTAAATTTTTCGTCGTGTTCTTTTTATTCGTTAAACTAAATAAATAAAAATTACTATTATTTTTTAAATCGACTATTTCATATGTTCCGTAAATTTATTTTAATTCGATCGCTTGTAAATCAGATTGTAATATACGAAAATTGTTCATTCAAAGTCCAAGTGCATTTAACTATATTGATTGGGTGTTCGTGGCTTAAAGTCGTACTTTTATCGTAAATCTAATTTTGCAAATTGATTAATTATATAAAACATATCACGTTGTTATATTGTGAATCTTAATCTTTAATTTTAATTCAATGTTTTACATAGATAATTTCTTTTGGAAAGACAGCGAAATATTAGATGATAAATGAATAGATCGAGTTAATTAATGTCGAGTGCTTTGTTGTCGTAGTTTTAATTGTTTAATTATCGTCCTATATACGTCTCAACAAATATTTTTAACAAGTGTGTTTGATATGATGTAAAATGGACATTTTTTAAATTTTATTTTGAAAACTAATTAATAACAGTTTGTCGATCAGCTACATTTTATATATGGAGATTCTCATCAAAAAATGTAGCGTACATTTCTAATATATTTTCGAATATAATATTTTGAAAATTTCCATAATCTAACGCGCTAATATATGTCATCGTTAACAATCTAAAAATAACATAAATACCGCAGTTGATATGTTGTAAACAATTTGTAAGAATCATATAATTTATTTTTTATTTAATTTTGAAAAACATTACATTAAAATCTGTAATACTAACTATTCACTGTTCTCATCTTCTCAAACGTATGGTTCCTACTGAGACAATTGCTAAACATTTTCAAGTCGAAACGATTAAAGAGACCGATGAAAGCTTACGTTAATTATATGTAATAGTAAGCTCTTATCACGTTGTGTTAGTAGTTACGGAAGAACATTTGGTATCATATAGAAGGAAACATACAACTTGATATATCAGTTCGTAGTACTCAAAATGAAAGACATCGCTCAATTAAGAACTTTTTCATTGAACTCCATATACGGCAATATTTATTTCGATCGGGTAACAAGCTGACAAAGGTGCGTATGCGTATGTGCACAACACATGCGCGCAGGCTTCAATAATATCCATCGGTTTTTCTTGATTTAAAATATGTTGATAGTTAATGTATACTCAACAGTGTTGGTTTCCGTCCATCAACCTCCATCGCATCAACGTATGGGATGACCCAGAGACGACGGACGGTTTTGTTTTTTGAATAGCGCAGTTGGTAATATTGCTACAACGCAAACCGCGTGTTTCACGTTTAGTGTACATACAATGGATTCGTTTTTTGTCCAGTTTCAGTTATCACGGAATTCTATACCGGGAAGGAGGACGTGGTTTTGCGCGGAATGTTATTTTCGGCGTGTATCAATTGCTACAGTGCAAAGTTTCGGAAAAAATTCAAAGTTACGCGTGTTTTTTTTTTGTGCGGGGATACCTTAAGAGCCGCATTTACGAAACACGCTCCACGAAATCTAGAAAACGTGAAAACTCGGGTTTATGAAGACATTTCAAAAATTCAGCGACCTATGTAACTTCAAAAATGTAAATAGCGATCATCTGAACGATATTGTGTTCCACAAATGATAACCTAATCTCTCGTTTTCGTATTTTTAAATAAATTGGCCGGATAGGTAGTTTTTGAGTTATTCAAAAAACAACAAAACATCCCGTCTTCTCCGGATCACCCTATATAAAGTAAAAACAAAAAGTGGCGCATGATATTATACGAAATAGTCGTGTGTTGTGTGAATGATATGATACAAAAATAATGGTTATAATACTACTAATTGCAAGACTGACGCGAATATATATATATATATATATATATATATATATATATATATATATATATATATAGTGCGTATATGTATGTATATAAGCAATAACGTTACGGGCAAAACGATGTTTATATATTTTTATCGCACTGTAACCTTACCTAATTTTTCTTTCTTTTGAAAAATTGTAGTATACCTGTGCACATTGAAACATAAATTTGATCAACTTCTAATCAGGAGATACGTTAATACGAAATTAAAGAAATATGTGATAAATACGTGATCCGACAAAAGTCTGATGGAGAACTAGCGATTAATGTAATCATTTTTAAACGGAATAAATGAAACGCCTGTATATAATAATGAAATAATCGTATATTTACTGAACTTATATATATATATATATAATATTGATATATATATATATAATATTAATATCTATATATATATATATAATGTTGATATATTGGAGAGGAATTAACAAAACAAAATAAAAACAAAGTTATACTATAAAAATTATTTTATCAACGGAAAGCTTTTCGACAATCACGTCATTTTCTAAGCACATAGAAAAAACCTTACATATAAATTAAATATGTATCGTTTTTTGTATATGTTTGAAAGTGACGTAATTGTCGAAAAGCTTTGCGTTAATAAAATAATTTTTATAGTGATTAACTTTGTTTTTATTTTGTTTTGATATTATATATATATATATATATATATATAATATATATGTATGTAGATAAATAAATAAAAATATAATAATTTTTATCCTAAATAACTCTATTTCGAATGTAAAATAAATATACTTTATATCGCGAGAGGATAAATTTATATATTTTTCTGCTAAAAATTCGCGATTAATTTATTGTATATTAATATACTTGTAAATTAATTAAAGGCAAAAAGCGTTGAATTATATGATTCCATTCGACTGTTCGACATGTATATCTTTGTCGTGCAAATTCTAAAGAGAGACGTATATTATTCAAAAAGAACCAGCATTATCAATCGTCGTCCCATTCGTTATCGTCTCCATTTTCCGGTTCGGAATCATCCGAAGATGGCGGAGGAATTATGGCTGATATTTTGTTTAATAAACTACCGCCGCTAGAGCCGATATCGGTGGTTTGCGCGGCTGCGGTCGGTCCCGATATACCTTTTCTTCGTAAAGCTAATTTCGCGTACAAGTCTTCCATAAATTGTTCGTTACCGCTAGAATTTTTTAAGGGTGTCGCTCGTTTAGTTATACCGGTAGATAACGTTTGATCCGTACGAATTACCGGACGTAATTTAGCGCGTTCCTTTCCACCGGCTTTTCTAATAGCTTCCATTAAATTATTATGCACATCGGCCGAAGAATTATTTTTCGATTGAATACTAGTAGTATTAGTAATTACGGAAGTGTTACTAGTATTAGTATTATTAATAGTCGTCTCAGATTTTTCGGCTTCACCTAACGATAACATTACAGGAGGCGGGAGTGGTGGTGGGGGCGGTGGCGGTGGCGGTATCGTCGACGATGGCGGCGCCGGTGAAGAAATGGTCGGAGGTAGATCTTTTTTTTCAGCTACATCATCGGATAGATTTATATTTAACGACGTCTTTATCTGTGTTGTTTCGTTATTATCGTTCGATACCGGCTGTTCGATTTTGCTATCCGTCTTTCGAACAAGTTTATTATTATTATTACTACTACTATTACTAAAATCTAAAATCGAATTTTCCGTTTCTTGAGCTATACCGGGTAAATCGGGCAAATCTTGAGGTACGTCTAAAGATGGAATTTCTCGATACTCTGGTTTATAAAAACAGCTGAAATAATCGTCGATTAGATTACGTTCGACGTAATTACTACGTTCGATCGAATAAGGAGCAGGCGCTATAGATAATGTTCCTGAAATGATAGTGTTAGACGTTTGCATTTCGTTTAATAACGATTCGGTTAGATTAAACGCGTCTAAAGGATTGGCTGTTCGTACGTATTCTTTGTATAAATTTTCGGCCGTATTGAATAGTAATAAATTATTAACCGATTCTAAATCAGTCGGTAGATTACCTAATAAATCGTCTAAATAATTCGATCGTTCGTTTAAATATTCGTTACCATTACTACTACTACTATTATTATTATTATTGTTATTATTATTATTATTATGATTTCGATTAGATTTTTTTACGTGATAAAATTGTAATTTATTCGTAAATTTTTGACGCGCGATCGATGAAGACGAGGAAAATTTCGAGCGAATTTTCGTGTCTTTTAATAACGTAGACGGTTTAACGAACGATAATTCTAAAGTTCGTTCGTATCGATCATTTACACCTTGTTCGCGTTGTTCCGGAAATTGCGAATCGCCGTATAAAGTTATCGCCACACTACGACGAGCGTTTAACGAATTTAATTTTTCGTTTAACGAAACGCTTTTACTTTTCAATCGAATTAATCTCGTTTTACGTTCTCGTATATTACGATCGATGCTGTCGAATACGTCACGTACGATTGTTTCTAAATTGTTCATCGTTTCCGCTATTTGCACTAAAGTTTCCTCTTGTCTTAAACCGAACGGTATAATTCGAATTTCGGTTTTACTGTTCATTTTCAACTTTTTTTTTTTTTTCGTCCGTCTTCTACGTAACAAACGAATTGGACGACTGAAAAGAAGAAGAAAAAAAAAAGGTTAATTTTATATTAATCCGTATAATATTTTAAATATGAGTCGGCGAGCATTGAGCCTTGAAGCGGTAGTCGCATAGACACAAGTCAGCGAAGATTTTGATCATAGCGTAAAATATCATTCGTTAATATAGGATTCTAATAGGAGATAAAAATAATAGGAAGTATACAGTACCCACTGGCACACACGTTAGGTCTTTTCTACTATTTTAAGCGTCTTATATCGCCGACCGTATACAAAACAACCCTGATGCAAGGGTATTTGGATGATTTTCCAGATAGCACGACTCTGTGCCTATTGCTTAATGACCGCGCGTACGTAAGGAATGTTTAAATCACGGTGAATGATCTGGTTTGCTACATACTAAGACGCATTCGGTCGAAGAATTTAATTCCGGGCAAGCTGTATAGTTCTTATATTTGTCGGCTTTGCACAGCCCCATAGCTGTACCCAGACAGGCTTTAAAGTCGTCGTATAGATAAGACGTTCGTTGTCAATAGAGACAGCACGCTATTTCCACCCACTAACCGGAATAGTTTTTTTTTAATACGCGTCTCTAATTCTTTCCTCTTCGTTTGAATACGATTTCGACATGTTCAGTCGGCTATCCAAGGCCCAAATATATCACTGTTCCGAATGCGCTGTTGATTTTAATAGAAGATACAGCTTTCCTGTTAGTAAACTGTATGTTTACAAATTTGTTCTCATTGACTTTTATACTCCGTTTGTCAAAACCCGTTTTCAACTCTAGCGAATGCTGTCCGAATATTACTACTCGCTGTATTTGGATCGATATCGAAAGAAAGAAGTGTCGTATTTTTGGCAAATGCGTGGCTGGCTGAATATTATTAGTCGCAGTTAAATCGACCGTGTAAATTAGATACAACGTAGATTCAAGCACTGAGCCTCGAGAACACCCGCTAAGACGGAATACAACTCGGAGAACGCGTGATCATAGCGTAGATAAAAATATCTTTCACTAATATAGGATTCTAATAAGATATAAAGATCTGTGGGAAGTAGTAGCTTATACACAAGAATCCAATGATCGAATGCCTGTTGAACATCGAGAAGAAACGCTGCTGTACAGATCGTTTTAGTTTTCAATGAATTTTCTATCATACTATCCTACGCAGCTGATCAGTTGTGATGTTGTTGCAAAAACCCGAACTGATAGTCCGGTATATTATTTATACGGATCTAACCTACTTATTATTAACTTCAACATAACCTTCGATAAAATTGGCAACAGAGAAATCGGGCGAAGTGTAAACGGAGTGCGGATCTTTATTCAGAACCATAATAATTTCTGCAAACTTACACTGTTTCGGAAAGTAGTGTAATATCGCGTTGCATATAATGGTTAGTAACAGTATAGCTTTCCTCGGAAGTTATAATCAAAACCGTGGCTTTTTTTGTAAGAAAAGTAGAGTTGTTTGTACATCGAATATTTCTCTAAACTCTGACGAATAATTTCAGGAATTATCCGAGGCGAACGTTTTTTAAAAATATTTCTAGAGCTCGTGTGTTTTTGCACTATATTATTACTAGCGCGCATATGGTGTTGTGCGAGGTGGTTAATAATATTAGGATTATTTATATTTTCTGATGATAATTTTTGCGTCGTGGATCGTATTCGAACTCGATACTTTCCGTCTAGAAGTCCGTGCTCTGGCCACTAAGCTATCCGGATAAATATATATATATAATTTATAAAAATATAAAATGCAAAAAATATTAGTTTTAGACGAAAGTTAGTATTTATTATTTATGATTTTTCATGAAGGAAATTTTATTTTAACTTCTTTTCTTATTTAGTTTTTGAAAATCAATACATTCCGCACTTTTCGAAAAATAATAATCTATTCCATATAATATTTTCATCGTATTATTATTATTTATACGAATATGATTTTATTCGTACGTTATATTTTTTTGATTGCGTAATAATAAAAAAACAAATAAATGTTTTTTACTATATTATAATTTGAACAGTGTGGAATAAACGATTTTTAAAACAACAAAAACAAAAATAGTTAAAATCACTAAATTTTATATAACAGCACCGCGAAGCTTTCGACTATTAAGTCATTATTAAGTGGACGTAAAAAAAATATATATATAAAATATATACAATTTATAACATAAAATGAGGAAAAAAAATTTAAGAAAATACTTAATCTAGATGTACAATATTACAAAAAATAGCAAAGACCACTTACATTTTATCTTTTCTTTTTATATTTTTATAAATTGTATATTTTAATATTTTATTTTGATGTCCGCTCGATAATGACTTAATAGACGAAAAACTTTACGACCTTAACGCGATTTTCGTAATTTTTCTAAATTTAAATGTTATCATTTAGAAAATTTCACGTATTTATTATTACAAAAATAACTCTGTTATTGTTATTCCGGATCCACACACTACAGCTCACGACACCGATTATAGCGTGAACCTGAGTAAAAAGTAATAGAATACCGCGCAATGTACGAAAAATAGAAAACACATAAAATGTACAAATTTATAAAATTAAAAAAAAAAAACAAAAAGCGAAAGAACAAATAAATAAAAAATGAAATAAAATTCAACTAAATCACTACCGGATATATAATGTCCAACTAAGGAAGATAAATATTTATGAGGCTTATAATGGATAAAAAAATTGTAAACATCTCGGCGATCGAAAAATATACATTTGGATTAAGGTATTCATTTAAAAGTGAATTACGCAGACGTAAAGTTGAATTTAATTTATAGTTAGTTTAAATTTGTTCTCATTGCTCCTTAAAAAATCTATTTGATCCTGTATTATTCGGGGGCACTACATAATTAATTAAAGAAACTAAATGCTCATCACGTATCTTGAAATTATGTATATCATGAAGTAAGACACTTTTCTACGATAATTGAAATATTGAAAAGATTTACACCCATGAGCTTACATAGCCATACTACAAGAAACATATTTTCGATAACTGTCAATTATACGCACGAACTTATTTAAAATCAGCATTGTGCGTTACAACGTCAAGAAAATATAAAACAATATTTAATTATATGACGGATAAATACTGATGATCAATTTGTTATTTTCCCTCTTAAACGGGTTGTTGACCGATTATAAATATGCTTCTAATTTATAACATGCACCGTACCAAAACATAAATCTTTCATATTAGCAAAAACTTCATTGCGATCGATAATGACCTCCAATGAAAATGTTAGTATAAATTCGGATTACTTGAAAACACGTTTTGTAATTTGAGAACGTGCGTAATTACATCGAAGTAAATATAAAATGTACAAATTAATACACTTCGGAATATCGTAATAGTATATCAGAAGCGGTGATAATAAATACGTAATTATAGTAAAATTTTACAGTCCGCATCTTATACATTTGTAAAAAGTAAACTACAAAACAAAAATTTCGTTTACAACAGTTTTCATTTTAACGTTAAGAACACAAATATTCCGTAAATTTCTTCGTAAAAAAAATTAAAAAATTATAACTTTAGAACTGTTATCGGTTATTTCATCTTCATATTTTAAAACTAAATCAACAAGATACGTTATTATAAACAACTATTTAATTTATTAAATAAATCTTCAAGACAAAACATTGTAAAACTAGAGATAAATTATAAACGATAACATAAATATACCCATACATATATATATATATATAAAAGATAAAAACACATTAGTACCTTATAAACAAATGAAACTTACTTTTTCTATTTTATCTAACAGGAAATAACACATTATACAAACGTATTTAGAAGATATTTTATTTTATTAGAAAAATAAGACATTTATCTTTGCTTAAGAAAAAATAGATATTTCATGGATGCCTGATTAACAAATAGGATTATCGTACAGTAAATTTAGTTTACAGATTCGTTAACATTGTTCATAAGTACGCGCTTAACTAGAAATAAGATTTACAACTGTAAAATTTGGAATAATTATTTTGTTTTATGTTATGTGAAATAAAAAACACAAAACTAGTTTTTAAAAGTTTTGATATTTATTCCTCTTGATTATACTACCTTGTTAATTATATTTATTTTAAATAAAAAAACAAAAAAGAATTTACAATCACTTGAAAAATCACAAAGTTTTTCGGCTGTTATGGCATTATGAAGTGAATATTTAAAAAAGTTCGTTAATTACGAACATATACTTCCGATTTAAGTATTTTCATTAAGTGTTGAATATATCGGAGAGTAGTGATTTTATGAATTATAAACAAAACAAAATCATAACACAGTTTAATCACTATAAAAATTTTGTTTATATATTCAACACGAACCTGAACTAGAGATGTATATCGATTTTAATGAAGAATTATTTTTGAAAATCTGTTTTATAAAATAAATTTATTGTAAAATTAAATCTAAAAGTAAAATTACCTCTGGCTAGTGAAATATGTATATCAAATTATAAATTACCGTTATATGAGTATTTCAGGTAGTTTATATGTAATATTTATTGTGTATACTTGATAATGACGTAACTGTCGAAAAACTTTGAAATAAAAATGTTTTATAGTGATTAAACTGTGTTATAATTTTGTTTTGTTTATAATTCATCAAATCACTACTCTCCGATATATTCAACATTTAATGAAAATACTTATTTCGGAAGTATATGTTTGTAATTAACGCAACTCTTCTTATCATCTTCGGCAACTATGTTAAGTTTTAGTCCTGTGCAGTATAATACAAAATGTTCAAAAATGTAAATAATTTTTATTCCGTTCTCATCACATATTTAAATTAGTCCATTGCGGGTTATGGAGCCCGCGTGACTAGGAAGTGACCCGTGTTTATAAATATTTCTGATCTTGATAAACGAAAATATCCCGATTGATTTATTTCAACATTATCGTTCCTCGAAATTATTATCTAGTGATTTTGGCATCGGTGTAAATCTAAAACATATGTAATACAATTAATACACAAATTTACATCCTAATTTGATCTCATTTTTAAATTTTGTATTTTAAATCTTTCTGATTTTCTATTGTCCGAAAAAATGTAATTTTTATGATTTAGGTTCTAATATATATATATATATATATAGCGAGCAAACGCTTATGAAAAAACTCGGACTGCGAATTCTGAAAAAAATTTATCCCTTCGTACATATTACAACCTTTACAATCTATGTGTGTATATGTATTATGAATTTGATTTACTACCGACTATTTAGCGCAGATACACACAGGCATATAAGGTTAAATATACAAAATTAAATATATGTACGTGTGGATAAAACTATTAAGTAATAAACAGCAATATGATTTTTAATTATATAATTCGGCTCAGAAAAAGAATCAAACAGTTTAATGGACCGAAAGAAAAGGGAAATTTTTAGTAGTCTTTTCGTTTATTATTCATTTATTATTGTAACAATTTCATCTTATCTAGTCGGATATATTCTAACGTTCTTTTTTGTGTGTGCGCGCATAGATAGATATTTAGTTTCAATTTATCTTACCCGAAATTAACACATTAGTAATAAAATTAAGTATGTGCGGAAGCGATATGGTCTGCTCTATTGCCTTTTTTGAAAACAGCTAAAGCTATCGGTCGAGAACAAACTATTATTGTACAACTCAGTCATAACACCGATGTGGACTTATGTCATTGAACTATATGGTATACTGCTAAGCTAACTAACATCCGGCGCTTACAGTCGATGAAATCAGAAATTTTATGTCAAATTATAGATGCGCTTCTTGGTTCGTGTCAAATCAGTCTATACGTCCCGACTTGCGGATACCAACGGTTTCTAAAGTAGCTAAAAGAAAATACAAGTTCTTTCTCAGCAGACTAAGAAATTCCGCTAATCCAGCTATTCTGCAAACTGAAAAATCGTGATGTGCCACTCGCTTCATCGCGTCGGTTGAAGAGAAACTGGCCAAGAGACAATCTTAAAATTCCTTCCTCTTCCTTCTCATTCTCTCAATCCTTCTAGATATATCCTAAGTTGTGGTCAATGAACCATTAACAGTATCTGATTCTTTCCTGTTCCTTCATCACATTTACTTATTGCACTATGTGCAGATTGTAAATAAATGAAGAAAAGAAAAAAAAATTAATTAATCGCAATTTCAACGTGTATAAATAATTTTTAAATACTCAAGAAGCCGAATGAGGGTGGATGGGCGAATATTTGAACTATAATAAAAATAATAATATAGTTGCACATTTAAATATTTTCTGTTTACAAAAAAGTAAAGTTACCATTCAATAGAATTTTCTGTATGGAATATATCAACGATTAAAATTAATGCAAAATATAATCTTATAAAATATCATTTAAATTGACGTCTTATTATACGAATGCAGGAAAAATTTTAATACAAAAAACCTGCTCATTCAAAATAACAGAGTGCGTACACTCTTACCGTATCAAAAATATACTTATAAATATGTTAGCTTATTTATTAATGCTAAAACATTATGTAGCTGGCTTACTGTAGAAGGATGTGTTTTATACGCCTATGCTTATATCTTTTATACCTGTGTCGTAAAGCTTGGTAATCGTAATCCCCTACACACGTGTGTACCGTACGAAAGTCTAAGTGAGACTAAATTTTTCGACCACTACACCTATTTATATACTATTCCTTACATACGATTATTCTAAAATTCGTAATACGCGAGTGCTATTGTTTATATACTTTTCCTAATGAAGTACTCTTTTATATACGGTTTTATCGTCCATTATTAACACGCAGTGAATCGTTACGTTCGACGGTACGTTATCTCGCCAATTAAATACTAGTTTAATATTAATCGGCGATTCTTTTATAACTTTCGGTTAATACGAGCAATGTATTAACCGGATACTTTGTTACATACGTACTATAGTCAACTATAGGATTCATCTCATATTCGTGTTTGTCGTAATAATTAAACATTTGATACAGATAAGCGCATTTATTTTCGCTATATTTCAAATTCAATCTTTCTCTCGGATAATAAACGTTATTATTCAATAAAATTTGAACGTTTTTCTAAATTTAATAAATCGTGTCGAAATATTTTTTTCTTTTTGGAACCCTATTAGTACATACTTGGTTCTCGAATACGAAATCGGAATACCCCAATCTGATGTACTTCTTTCACTATACGCGGTTATTCGCGGTAGCACATAGATTCTTACATCGTCTAATACACAAACCACAATCGTAATTTCGCCATTTTTAATTTTATAATAATACCACATTTCTATCGAATATAGGTAATTTATAGTTAATGTATTTATTTTACCAACAGTTTTATTACACATAGTAACGGTGTTCATCTTGAGAACACTTTGACCTACTCTCTGACCTTCAGAAAACACATCCAAGTGTAAATGTGCTCAAATAAAGCCCTTATAACTTATATATATATATATATATATATATATATATATATATATATATGTATATATATAAAAAGTTGAATATATATATATGTATATATAAAAAGAGAGAGCGAGAGCACATAAGAAACAAGAGAAAAAATGATTATTTTCTTCATAACAGTCTTCGAGTAACTGGGCATGACGGAAATATCGAAAATTCACAAGAGAATGCCTAGAGTGGATGTCAAAAAGTAATGGAAAGTATTGTTAATAAAAAAGTGGATAAAAACAAGTTTATAAAATGATTCTTTTCTTCGTAAGGAGTTTTATTGTCACAGTGATTGACGGAAAATACAAATATTTACAAGGAACAGAACCGGGTATCTTCCGGAATAAATAGAAAACTCTAGTTCGACAATATAACGATAGAGAGCGCTGTAATTCTTTGTAACGGGTTTTTGTGCCGAAAGCATGATGAAAACGTCATAAATTTTCAAGAGGGTGGCCCGAGAGAAAGACATGGAATTTCAAAAAGGAATGGAAAATAAAATTTAATTATAAAGTGATTATTTTCTTTGTAACGGTTTCTCTTGTCACTTGAGTGTAGCCATTAATTTGAAAGGGGACTGGACGAGGCATCTCTCGGGAAAAAGAGAAACTTATAGTTCAATCATATAAAGATAGAATGCGCAGTAAATCTTTGTAATGATTTGTCGATTCATTGGCATGACTGAAATGTTATAAATACACAAGGGCGTGGCCCGGGTGAATGTTAAGGTTATTCGAATCATGCGATTCCTCTGATTGGTTGATAATTTTATTTGTTGATAATAAAGAAAACTTTATTGTTGCGCAATCTCAGTCGTGTAGGGTTAATATTTTGAAGTAGATCATCAGTCTGTTGGAAGTCGTCCTACAGGTAACATTATAAAAGTGACTGGTCGATTATTTATTTATGTGAAGTGATGTTTTTTGTTTAATTTAAGGTAATTATTGTAATTCTTCTGCATTTCATTAATAAACCAGGAAAATTCTTTTCCGATGTTGAATTATACGAGTGGAGGAATGGAGGAACCGTTTATTATATAGGTCGATCGTTTTGGTAATTACAATTTTATAAAATCGGATTTCTGTATAGAAGGTAACATTCCTTTTTTCATATCAATATACCCTCTTTTATCATAATATTTATTCTTTTAATGCAAATAGATCCTTACAACCTAACATTATATATATATATATAAATATAAATATAATGGAGATTTAATACGATGGGGATACCGAAGGAAATATTAAATAAAATAAATATAAATTTAAAAATTAATTATAGTTAAGTTAACATTATATGTATATATATAAACAAAGGTATTTCCATTACAACAGATTTAAATCGTCAAAACAGATAAAGTTAGATCGTAAAAGCTATAATAACTAGGATGATGATAGTAATAACCGAGGTAGTAATAAGTACAATAGAGTTAAAATACGAATAATACCAGGTAAATAGGGGAAATTCGGAGATAAACGGCATGTAGATCCAGCAACGCGTGATCGCATGATTGTATATATATCTATATATATATATATATATATACACGTTTTCTGTTAACGATAAGACTCGTGATTTGTTTTAATTTTCAAAAGAGATATCGTAACGGCTGGTCGGAATATCTAGTCTAGTCATTCGAACCGCTCGTACGTGACGGGAACGTTAAAAATAATGTCGAAAGATCGCTTTTCGTTTATATTATAAAATTGTAAATAAATTAATTCTTCGGAGCAAATAAGACTGTAGTCCGATTAAAATCAAAAGATAAATTTTAATTTTAAATACGTGTCAGATCACAAAAAGGAGATGCTGCAAAGTACGGAGTCACGACGACGGCGACGAATTGGATATATCTTCACTATCCGTAAGCAGCCATCGGCAAAACCTCACAAGGTCGTGCGTTTTTTTTTATTTATTTTATTAAATTTTATTGTGTGTGCTTAATTTATATGTATAAACAAACTCCATGTATTTGTGTGAATGATTTGTGTTACGTCATAATATTTCCTTATATAAGTATCTGTTTAGAATTGTTTTTTAATCTTTTAAATGTGCAATAATAATAATTAAAATAAATCGTAATTGAATTAGAACAAATTCTAGTCTGGTTCTACACGTACAGATTTAGGTTAGGCAAAAAAATTCATCAATCTCGTTAAGTTAATCTCCTAAAAATTTCCGGTATATATAAAAGAAGAAAAAGGAGTATAAAAAACAAATTGTTAGTAATTTAATTTGTGCATTACAATGCATTGTTCTTTTTTATTTATCTTGTATTACGTTCCTTTGAGAGTCCCATAAACACTCGGGTCCACCCAACAGGAGGAAGTGTAATAAGTGGAGCGTCCCTGTACACAATAACTTGCCAGACCACGGCGACGGGATCAGTTACCACGCAATCTTCAGATACGATTAAATCGTGGCTGAGAGAAAAGAAAAAATCACACTGAGAAGTAACAGCCGGAGGGGTTCAAAGGATGATTCGGGGACTAAATAATGCGACAATGGCAGAAAATGTGTCGGTTGCAAGTACGCTGAAAGGACAAAATAAATCTGATACTGAACCTCCTGATGATTATATAATTACAAAAATGATGCATAGATGCAAGATCTTAATAATAACATCAATAATAATTTTGATAACAAATTAAAAGAACAAGAAAATAATTTTAATAACGATATTAATATAAATTTAAAGGAAATGAAAATAATTTTAATAAGTTTAAAGAAGAAGTTAATAGTAGACTAAATCATCAGGAAAAACAGACAAATGAATTCTTTATAAAAAAAATTGAGGATATAGATGAAAGCTTAGATACAGTAACTACAACACTAAATCAAATAAAACAGGATAATGAAATACGAAATAATACTATCACAGAATTATGTAACCAATTAAAAGAAAAACAGGAAGAACAGGAGTTAGAAAATAATAAAAAATTAGAAGAAATCAAGCAAACAATTTTACAAAAGGAAATTAATATTCAAAATTATATAGAAACGAAAATAGAATACAATAATAAAACTATAAATAATGAGATAGTTAAAATTAATAAAAACATCGAGACAGTGAGCATTCCTTATAATGTATTTGATAGAAGCCTAACTTATTTTCGGGAGAAAATCACACGCTTTGGTGGGAAATCGTCTACGGTACATGCAAATGGAATTCATTACTGAATTAGATATGTTATTCAACAGAAGTAGATTCAGTGAGGAAAAGAAAATGAACATAGCGTTAAAGAACATGGATGGTCAAGAATTAGCATGGGGCAAATGTATGTTTAGAGAAGATGACATCTTTCCCAGATGCGAAAGTAAAATTAAGAAACCGTTATTAGAGTATTCAGAAGCAACAATGTATACGATCGAAGTTTTTCACAGATGATAATTTCTGTAGTGAAGGATCACATTATGAGATATATGTAGTAGGCTGATTGAATAAGTTTGAATATTTAGATAGCCCCATTAATGAAAATGAATTCGTAACGGTCATACAAAACAAATTTCCGAAAGAGTTAAGATTAATCATTAATTGTAGAAAGGTAATGAAAAAAGAATTATTACGTTTGGTAGGAGAATGGAATAGAACAGATATAACAAATAGAAATAGAAATCAAAGAAAAGGTGCTACAGTGAGAGGAGTAAATGTGATAGGTAAATGTGAGGAAATGGTAAACAATGATCATGAACAATACAGATAACGACAGTGATAATAACCTAGTATTTGAAAGAAAATATAAAGAAAAGATACCAATTTGCCATGGGTATGAGATATTAAGGGGATAGCTTGATGGTCAGATTTGGAAAAAATTACTGTAATATCAAATCAACAAAGAATAGAGAAAATAAAAATACAATTGGCTTATGCGTATCAGGATCAACAGTGAGATATTTGAGGGATAGAGTAAAAAATTTAAGACGGAGAATTTCTGAACGCGTGATAGTATTAATTGGCACAAATGATATTGAGAAAAGATGGAGTGTAGAAGGAGTTACACAAGAATATAAAGAGTTAGCGGAAGAAATCAGAAAAAGAGGAGGGAAAAAACTGATCGTCATCGCGAATTAATTACCGATATGTAGAAAGTAAAGCCCGTTGTGAACACCTTAATACATTCATAAAATCGTTGAGAGATGAAGGCATAACGATTGTAGATCTACACAGTCTAACTGAAAATAACACTCGCGGAAATAGAGTGCAAACGTGAACTGTTTGTAGAAAAGTTCTATGATGGTAGTTCGGATGGGGTACATCTAAACGATCAAGGATTTGAATTGTTGAACCGAGGATTACATAAGTATTTTTAATTAGCCGACATGAAATTGTCAGAGACATGTCATGGGAGGTGAAGAAAATTGTAGATCGATCAAGGTCGAGAAATAACGAAAAATTAGACAATATAATGTCTGAAGTATTATCAGAAGACGGATTAGATGAGGAACCTGACACAAAGGCACTACTACCGGAGATAAGCATAGAAATTTTTCAAAGACCATATGTAACACTAATAGACGCAGGATCTGAAGTGACGGGCATATCACAAAAAATATGGGACACAATTAATAAAGAACCCAATACAAAATTTATTCCAAAATTACCAGTCACGAACAAACGATCGTTGGAACATGTGGTAAAAAACCTCGACAAATAAAATTACAAGTAATTGATTATCCTGGGATTGAATCTTTATATGGTAATTGGATGTGATATTCTAAACAAAAATTTGTCGGAAATTAATTTCGAAAATAAATATGTAAAATTAAAGAAAGGCAAGGATTTAGAGAATGATCATATTTTCCAGTTCAGAAACCAAAGGAACAGTTTAAGATTAAATTTAGTTCAGACCATCCACACACAGTCAATTATGTCTGAATTGGCTGAGTCGTTACAAAACTTATAGTCATTCAATTTTGATAAAATATTTGAAATCAAGCAGTCTCTAAAAGGATGTATTTTAAGCAAAGATAGAATTAGTCACCTGGAGAAGATATTACTGAAGCATCAAGATATATTAAGTAATCGTCCAGGAATATGTAATAAATTTGAGTATAGAATTAATACGATACTTCATTAAGTAATTAAAACAAGGCGAATTTACCCAATACCAATTAGCAAAAGGGACAAGGTACGAGAAGAATTAAAACGTATGATGAAGAAAGGAATAATAATATCATCAGATTCGCCATATAGTAATCCTTTTTTTTTTCTCTCTATTGTACCCTTATAAAATACCACAACCAACGGTGCTAAAAATAAAGATGAGGAAAGGAAGTAAAAGGAGGATAGGAAACAATAAAGGCAGAACTAAGTATTAGACCAACGACTCCAATGAGTCGACTAGCCTAGGAGGATTGAGGATACGATTAAATCACGTTGAATCAGATTTGTTATATTTAGGTAATAGAAAGGGCGTCGCGGCACCATTTTATTCTTTTCAATCGTCTCGGGGGATTGCCCGGCAATGTGATCGTATACATTCTGCTTATGTTTGGATTTGCGCTATTTTGTAATATATCGAAAAATCTGTTGTACTGTTCAGTGTAAGCTTCTTGAATGGATGGTATGAGAAGGTCATTATGAAGCGTTTGAAACATATCTCGGCGCGGACGTGATTGTGCGTAGTATTTTCGACTGTTGTTGCTGTATCCGTAATAGCTTGCTTTTACATGTGGTACCATATAGCTCGATTCCATATTTCCCGATCGGCGCAATGACTGTTAAGTATATGCATCTTTTGACATTCAAGTTAAGACCTGATTTTTTTCCCAGCAACGGGTGCAACATTCTGGCACGAGTTATTACGTGGTAACACCACGTCATCCTCCTATCCATGAACAAACCTAAGTAACGTACTGAATCTGTCTGCGGAATTTCAGCGTCATCGATTTTTAACTTTGGACACGTTACTTGCCGATTGGTAAATGTGATGTGTTGGTATTTTACTGGGTTAAACGATATGCGCGAACGCGACCATGGACAATTGGTTATCCGAGGGTCTCTGGAACCCCTGTCAATGCTTATCTCATAAATGTCGAAATAACGATTAAATGGTTAATAAACAAGATTCCTATCGGCTATATTTTTTTTTTCGAAGGCATCCCTTTTTATATTAGTACAATAATATATAAGCATCAACCTCCTGGAGTGAAAAAGGAAGCGAAATATATAACTGACTTATACTAGAGAGTGATGAAAAAAAACTTATTCCACATAGGCAGCTAGAAAGAAAAATCAACCATCATTCCTCCGAGAACAGTCCGTTCATATTCAAAGAATAACAATAATAATAATAAATAGAATAACAAATATAATAATAATAATAATGTTTATTATAAGTATAATCAGGAGAATAACACGTATCGTAATAATAATTATAAAATAATCCAAATTAAAATTATAATTAATTTTAAACTTTAGTTTTATTCATAATAAATTATGATAAATAAAATTGAACATCTATCGCGATAATATGTATAAGGCAACTGTTCCTGCCCCTTCACGATATAAGTAGGTCACACACGTTCACATAAATACATATGTACAAATCACCACGTATACATCATACAAAACAGTGAACGAATGTAGTATGTGAATGATACATACTACAACGATCGAAAAAGAAAATAACAAAGTTATGAAATAAATAATTATATATCTATTTTAATAAATTTATTTGTATTTAAATAATTAAATATGTTTCATGAAACTGCTCGACACAAACGTTATATATATATATATATATATATATATATATATATATATATATATATATATATATAAATTATATAAATAATTTATGAAATAAGGAAAAATATTTAATATTAATGTCGATAAAATAACTGATAAAAAGTCTAATTCGCTCACTAGTGTAGTAATTACAATCGAACATATGTATAGTTACGATAATTATTATTGTCGTCAAAATTTGGTTTGAGATGAGCCAGCTATTGCCGCACAATAATTTCAAAAATGATGGTTAGCGAGTGTGATTTTGGAAATTAGACAAAGGATAATGGTCATCAAGTTTATTAATGGGAAGATTGCTGAAACCATCATCGAACAAAACATCTCAAACCGGGTAATACATATATACAAATCCACTACACACGCATGATGCAAAATAGTGAACGAATGTAGTACATGAATGATATACTACATACACATACATACATATATATTATTATATATTTAGGGAAGAAGAGTGCATTCGAAAAGTAAAATTAAAAAGTTAAATAACCATAATAATGATAATGAGTAGGTAAATTAAAATGTGGTTATTATATTAAAAAATATTCTCTCGTTTCGTCTTTTTCACTCACTACTTGCCTACGCGCTGTTACACGCTTTAGTCGTTGATTTAAAAATCAGAGTAATTAGAATAATAAAAATAAATAAATATACCCGCGTAATTAGATTATCAATAGGATGATTTGAAACGTTTACTATAACATAAATACGAGAAAACATTAATGTATTTTCGTATATAAACATGTAAATAAAGACAATTCTCTAACCTCATTTAATTTATTTATATTTCGATAATACAATATACCAGTATTACACATATTTACATGCGTATATATGTGAAATGGACGAAAAGTTTGCTACATTTCGGCTCCTCTTTTGAGGATTATCAGGTTGCACCACTTGAAGGTATGTAGCATCGCAATCCGAGCCTACTGGAGTATCATAGAAAAATGCGAATAAAATCTAGAGTGAAAATGTGCTATTAAGGGAGATAGGAAAATTTTATTCAGTTTGACATGATTTGAAACGTGTAATTAGCGCATATAGGAAGTACACAAGAACAAATAGAAAATTATAACTGAGTGGTTCAGTTGCTAAAAGAAAGGGAATAGAATAAATGTCAATTGAATTTAAAAAAATATATAGAGAGTAAATATTGAAAAAATAATGTTACAAACAAGTACAGATAAACCTTAATAATAACAATAATAATAAGAGATCAACTTACGTTTGGTTCAATGGAAAATCGCTTACAATGATGAGACTTCGCGAACACCATTTAATGTTCCGTGAATATCCATGAACAATGTGTCAATACGCAGTTTGCATAGGAGTCACCATTTAAATATCAACCGCTATTTAAATAATCACTAATAATTGTAAACAACTCATAGATAATGAGTTATGAATGGTTTACAATTGTTACCAATTATTTAAATTTTTAAAATAGATTAATTGTGTGAACTGGGTGGAATAATTCAACGAAGCATTTGACAAGATAGATTAGTTGTATGAACTGGGTAGAATAATTCAACGAAGTATTTGGCAAGATGCTGCAGCGATAGTTAAAATAAATGGATAATTTCAAGGAAAAACGGATCTTATTTATGGACAAAGGTCTATAAAATGGACTTTGAAATGTTGGAAGAGCTTCATGAAATGGACACGATTGCGTTTTGCAAGTAACATGAAAAGAAAGAAGATTGAAATATCGACTGAAATTTAAATGACCACTAATAATGGAAAACAGCTCATACACAATGAGTGTATGAATTGATTATCACTATTAATGATCGTTTAAGCTTCGGCTATGAAATCTTTGCCCCATAATCTCTATATACTGCAAATGATTTATTTCACCTGTCTGCAATGTTTGGTATTGATTAAGACAAAATTCTTGTCTTTTCATTTCGGGCTTTCTTTGTGGAAGCGGTTGATAACTTGGATCCCGCCTCCATTTTTCGGTAGTCCCTAAACTTGACCTCAGATTCAGACTGTATCTCCTTTAATACCTGCAAGACAGCAGTAAGGGAAGGAGATACATGGTGAAATTGTTTATTGTAGTCGGAATGGAAAGATTCGGGTCCATTTGTAGTTTTTGGGCTCGTCGATGGTACAGATGTCCACATATTTTGGAGGAAAAGGTGCAGTGTGTGCTACATAGTTTACAAATATATAATTCATAAACTCAGCAGCTGAAGAATTTGGTGGATCTCTCGCAATCTGCCAGAAATTGTAGTAAATTGCATTTGATGGCAGAAACGCTAGACCAAAAAATCGCTTCAACCACTGCCCAACACTTGAATTAGTTGAATAATCATTTCTCAGATCATTAATTTTTCTGTACCACGACTGCCCCAAATGAAATCTACATCCGAATATTTCACAATCCGGAAACATCGCAGTAATATTGCGCTGCCTTTTCAAAATCTAATCTAATTCCTCTTATATTTAGATTGATATTCATAGACAGCGCAATTTGGGACAAGAATGTCCACATTTCTGTGTACGTTCTTTGACTTCTTCCAGGTAAAAAACAATATACTAATGGGATATATAAATGATTTCTGCAGCCGTGAATTGTGTAAAGTTGCTCGAAAAATTTTGGGCAATATTGCCGTCAGCAAAAATGTCTGTCAAATTCGACCGACATGTGATGACGGCAATTTCATGACTTTCATGAATATACAAAAAATTTTCATTTTTGTATGTTCTGAATTGTCCCTGCAAACTGCGTAATTGAACCATTGCCTGGTTTAAAGATGACGGTGGTGTTCCTATTATGTCTAATCTAGCGCGACGAACAGCACGTCGTAAATCATTCGTGTCGCGCATTTCATTTGCCCACTGTATTTCTGGTAATTTAGTTTATTAAAATAAATTATAGAATTCATTATTTGTTAATTATTTAATCTGTAGACATCTAGGAATTAAGAATTTTGGAATTCGAGTAATACTTAAATAAAGTAAATTATATAGTTATTTCAAATTAATTTTGTAAACAGAAATTTTAAAATTAAATGTATAGAATGACGTGACTGCCACTCATAGAATAGAATTAAAAATTTTATCACGAATTTCATGAAACAAAATTATTATTAATTAATTCCACAAATATACCTTGACGGATTATTTGATTTGGCTTTGTTCGAATGTCCTCTTTTGCGCGGCGTTTTACAGCTTCAAAAATCTATAATGGAATATTACAATAGTTTTCATTTTTATCTATGTAAAATGAGGAAACTACTAAAATATGTAAAAGTTAAATTTCAATAACAAGAGCTTATTTTTTTTATACTTGATTACTAAAAATAGTTGAAATCTCGAAATTTATTTAATTATGCGAAGTTTTTCGGCATTTACGCCATTGTCAAGCTATATACAATTAAAATTAATTATATAAAATCATAAAATATTAATTTAAAACTAAGTTTACAATTTTACAGGTTCATTTTTGTGTAAAATTGTAAACTTAGTTTTAAATTAATATTTTATGATTTTATATAATTAATTTTAATTGTATATAGCTTGACAATGGCGTAAATGCCGAAAAGCTTCGCATAATTAAATAAATTTAGTGATTTCAACTATTTTTAGTAATCAAGTATAAATAAAATCGCTACATTCCACAATCTAAACTTATTTTTTTTAGATTTTTTTATTTTTATTTATAGATGCTTGATTGTCGGGATTTTTGCGTCTAACATTATGCATCGTGTTAATGTCTATAAGAAACTAATAGATTTTCGATTTTATTTGGGTCATCCTATAATATTGTTTTTATTACGTTATTTTATTTAATTCACTCGTAATCACTCGTATCTGCTTTTTTAAATTTTAATTTATTTGTCGGTGTAACAAAAGAAAAAGTTAATAACACACATATTTGTTATTTTTATATTAAAAAATATTCTGTCGTTTATAATTTAGATGATAATTAGTAACATCCATGTACATTTATAATATTCATGTGTAATATTTAACGAATACTTCCGAAATTTTGTATTTTTGTATTTATTCATGGGGGTATATGAATTAATATGATTTTTAAACGTTTCTTAATTTTTTATAGCGTAAAAACGGAATTAATAATTTCGTATATTCAGTTCCTACGCACTGTAAAATTCAAAACATGTTTACTTCAAAATAAATTAATATATTTCTTCGATCGATTTTGAGGGACTTGAATCATATGGATTTAGCTTAAAATTGACTCCTCAAATGGGAAAGTATGAAAATTGCACCATTCAAAATTAATGTTCATATATTTGCAAATATTAGTTCTATTTTTCAGTGATTAAACACAAAGATACATAAAATTTAGTAAAAAAAAATTGAGTAAAATGTATATGTACAGTTTTATATATTTTTGAAAATATTTAAATTTGTCCCTTAATAGTGTAACATTACAATTCGCATGTTATTTTGTTATTTCTGAATATTTGAATTTTATATAATTTTTATATAACTTTGCAACCCAAATGTAGCTCTGAAATATTTACATACTTTTGAATAGCAGTGTTCAATACCATTAAATTAGACATAAAACTTACAATTTGCAATATCTTATATATTACATTTTTGATTATAATAAGATTTTATTTCATTCTAATATCCCATTTAAAAAAAAAAAAAGACTTTTCAAATCGTATACCTTATCAAATAAGATATATGCCTACTTTAAGCAACATCCCTTTATGTTGTTAATGCGTTTAAGATTTTTTTTTTTTTTTGTATAAACCTATATTACTATTTTTATCACGTAAGGTTTCGAAAACACATACAGTTTTCATTTTCAAACAATGAAAATTTTAATTGTTTTTAAAAGGTTACGTGATAAAAATACTGACATGGTTTACACTGAAAAAATCATAAGTAGGGACATCAACCATGGAAGTTTAAAAATATACCTTGTTAATGTTTAAAAAAACTACACGCTGATGATATAATTTTCGATTTGAATTCGTTATAATTTTAAACAAATATGCAAAATTTACTCACTATTGATTTCTCCATTTTATGCTCGTTTAGCGGTTCGTGATTATGTGCTCTGTCGCTAATCCACAACACATCTATAACGTCCACATCAGTTTTTAAACCAATATTACACCGCTTAGCGACGTAAACTCATGATAAATGAGAATTAGAGCACCGATTTCGACGCAAGCAATATTTAAAGTTATTGCGAATTATGCATCTTTTGCCATTAACACCCTTCGTAATCCGTAAGGACATATTTAAGAATTAATGAAAAATAAATATTTCCGAAATAACAAGTCACTCGCTATACCGAAATGAACCTCATCTAAATTTTATCGTCTATATTTTCTTCATCTGCATCTCTTTCATCTACGTATCTTTCCTCTTTTATAGCATCTATTTCATAATGTTTCTTCCAGGTAAAGAGATTTTTTATAAACTAATAGAAAATATCTATATATTCACAAAAAAAAAAAGAACGTTGGAATATATCCGCCTAGATAAGATGGCATTGTTACAACAATAAATAAATACAAAAAACGGATAAAGGTTTCTTTAGGTCCATCAAACTGATCTTTTTTCCTTTTTGTGCACTTTGAGTATTCCTTTGGATAGTAATAACAAGTTAATTCACACGGAACTGAACTATATAATTCAAAATCTGAGTTCGTGTAACTGCGTATATATTGCTGTTCATTACTTATTTAATAGTTTTATTCACTCACACACACGTGTTAATATCCTATATTTTACCTTCATGTGTACATTGCTGGTTGTAGATTTTCCAGTTTTTTTTTTAGTTCTTCTAGTCTTCTGCTGTCTATTATTATTTCTTATTACTTTATCGATGTATCTATCTATCTACCAGTATAAATATGGACTTTACATACCAAAGGTACACTTGCTAGAAATTCTATTTTTTTTTTGTCGTTTGTATATGATACGAATTGCCTGAATTTGTTACTTCGGCGAAACCTTCCGATTTCTCTTTTGGAATTGACCAATCAGAAAATTCGGAACCAAAAACTCTAATCCTATAGGCATCCTCATGCTTTCCCAGATACATATTATATTCCTAAATCTCGTCTTTTTTTCAAAAGTCACATCCGCCGTTTCTACCTATATTTATATACATACATACCCTTACATATACAATAGACACGCACTGCTACAAAATGTAACACTTTGGGGTATTACAAATATGTATATATATATATATATAATACATTTTTTATTCAATATTTTTGTATTTAAATATATATAATATACATTTATATGTATACAAAACTAACACCATGTTACATGACTTTTTCATATGATGTCACAGAGAAATCACGTTTTTTTCGTTGGTAGGAGCGTAACTGATTGAGACGGAAGTTTCAAATGTGAAGGAGGGTTGAAGGAACAGTATTCTGTACAACATTGGTTAATACTTATTTTTTTACCTACACGTGTGTAGGCACTCAAATATTATGGATAAATGAGAGAAATATAAAGTAAGAAAAAGAAGGAAGTTTCTATACACACACGGCCGGTGTGAATATATATAAATAATACTTTTTACATGAATTAGTTAATTAAAAATCAAACTAAAAAAAATTAAATAGTATAATTTTATCTTTCATTCGCGTAAATTAGTCAACAGAATTAGATACATTAATTTCAGAACAAACGAGTACAAAAAAAAAAAAACATTTATTAATAAATGTAAACCAATAAATAAACCCGAGTATGATGGGCACGGCATGTTGCTTGAAATGTAAAATCGGGTTTATTAATGTTCTACTTTTATTAATAAATCGTTTTTGTTTTTTTTTGTACTCGGTTGTTTCGAAATTATTCTATCTTAATAATTATTAATATCGACTCGACGGCGAAAATAAAGAAAAAATTAACCTGGCTTGTGATCTGCAGTAATTGCCGTGGTATACATTGCTAATTAACTTATATAACATTTGTTTCGAGCGATTTTTCTCAGATATTTTTTTAGACGAGCAAGAAATCTGAAGGCATGTGCACGAGAATTATCGAAAATACTGATATTTTTATGATTATCAGTATAAATAATGAATATTCAAATACGTATATGTTTTATTTTTAAATCTATTGATGTTTTTATTTCGTGTTGAGTATAGAACAGACGGCCGTCGTAATATATATATAATATAAAATATATATATGTGTGTGTGTATTATACCTACATGTAACTTATATATACACTTTTTATCGAATATTTTCGTATCTAAATAAAAAATACATATTTATACGTATATATAAAACAGGCACCGCTTCTTTATGTTCACAAATATCGCGTCACAAACAATCACACTAGTACAGTCAGGCGCTGTAGTGGTAGCAGTATAAGTTGTTACGAATGATTGAGAGAGAAGTTTTAAGTGGAAGGAAGATTGAGACAACAGACAGCATTCTCTACAACATTTGTTAATACTTATTTTTTGTACGCACACGTGTGCACACTCAAATATTAGGGATGAATGAGAGAGATATAAAGTAAGAAAGAGATAGAAGTTTCCATACAGCCGTCGGTGACCGTCGAACGGTTAGTGGGTGGTCTAGATTGTTTATTGTTCTGGGATAAAGTCATAAATTATTCTTCGATCGAAAAGGGTCCTGGCAGGGTCTTGGCCAGAGCATTGTCGCCCGCGAAACCATCCGATAGTGCTTTCAGCGTAAGGTATTCGAAAGATAAGTAATTGCAAGGACGAAGTATTATAATAAACGATTATGAAT